>CAWUFW010018826.1:0-208122 GCA_963921515.1 Calotriton arnoldi | reverse complement strand
AGTGTGCCTGTGCTGACAGGATGGCTGACAGTGTTGTCCTGGGGTTTGTTTAGCTACAAGTCCCAAAAGTGTCCCTGTGCTTCACACAGCATAACTCAGTGTGGTAGTTCTTTGTGGGATATTTAATTAGAGTGTGAGGCCATGCATTCTCCCCAGGTGAGTTCTGTGGAGCTTGTGGCTAAGGGTGGAAGTATGAAAAGCTGCTTTGGCGACTTCATGGTCAGAGCTGTCAGTCCCTCCTTCCCACCCAGCCAGACATCCCACCATGGGCATGTGCTTCCGCCTGCAGGGAGTGCAAGTTGAAGCTTCAGGCGATGTCAGGCAGTGGTGTCCTGCTGTTGTTTTGAGCGCCACAACACCCAGCAAGGGGCTTGTTCTCCCCACAGCGGTACCCAGTGTCCAGCCATCTTGTCAGTTCTTTCCACTCCCTGTGATGTGAGCATGGTTCAGAGCAGTGTTTGATGGGGCCAATTGTGAGGGCGACCTTAATATCTGTGACTACAACTCCCCATCATGCTATTGTTGCTAACTTCCACTTCACACAGCATACACACAATTCCTTCCTTTCAGTCAGCTTCCTGTGGGAGTGGTGTCTAGTGGTGGCAAAGTGTCTGACAGTGTTTGTTGGTTAGATTTGTGCCACTGTCATGCGCTCTATTTGTTGTTGTAGGTTTGTACATGTCATGACACAGTTACACAATCACTATGAGATGGGCAGGTATTGTGTTTTGTCTGACTAGCACACATCCTGGGATGCTCTGCTTTGGATTACTGTGGCTTTGCTAACGGTGCATGGTTTCACTATCCCTTGACAGTGATGTGTGTGTATTGTCACACAATATTGGGCACATTGGTTGTGTACCTCACTCAGGCTCTTGGGATGTCTGACAGTCCATCAGTAACATGCACTCTCAGGTGGTAGGATGGCCTGCACCTTCTCCCTCCGGACCAAATCCATACTGGTTAATGGCAGGAGTGGCCACTGCTGATGCCATGAACTCAAGGCGTGATCCTTCTTGGAGTAGGTCCTCGACCCTCCGTGCCATCATAGCCACCTGTTCTGGATGTCTTTCCTTTAGCGTAGAACACGGTGATCGTGCTGCTCACCTCACTGTCGGATCATCCTCTCCCACATCTGGTTTTCCGCGACATGGGGGGTCTGTTGGACCTAAGCGTACCAAACAACTGTGGCTCTACTCTGAGGATTTCATCTTACCAGGACTTCCAATTCACTGTCTAGGAACTTCTGGACTTTCTCTTTGGGTGCGTGCAGTGATGGCGGTGGTGGGGATTGATGTGTGCGGAGCGTGCGAAGTGAGGCCGGGTGAGCGCTCGGGTTTGCTGGGTGTATGGGAGGGTGCTAGTTGGGGAAGCGCATAAAGGCAGTAGTCGGCTTGTGCGAGGATGAGCTGTGGGAGTGTGTCTGTGGTTGTGTCTGATGGTGCCCCTGTTCGCTGGCAGCGTCAGTTGAATTGCAGCGTGCCGCGACTGCGGTAGGGATTTGTGGCCTTTATAAGGGTGTGGGCTGTGGGTGTGCCTTTGTTCCGTGTACGTTTTTCCCCCACTATTTATTGATCTCTGTCATTGCTTGTTTGGCCCTTTTTTTGTGTATTTTTCCCTATGTCTTTTGGGCATGTAGAGACGTTCTTCTGACCTGAGTCGGGACGCTGCAGAAGTCACCGTGCAGAAGCTTTCCAGCTCTTCACGTTGTCTTTCTGCTGGTCATGAAGCGCGCGACGGCTGGCCGGTCGCGAGTGTTGGGGTTGCTCTCGCTCCTGTTTTCTATGCCAGCGTCGGTCACGGATTACCGGAGCTCTGCGGGCGCGCACTCGCCTCGGTCTACTGTCGCACATTGCATCATCAGCGGGTCGGAGTTCGCCGAGATGTATCTCGTCGGGTTCATCAATTGCTGCCTTTGGTTGAAACCATTGTGGATTGCCAACCCCCTGACCTCATGATTGTGCACTGGGGTGGCAATGACCTAGGCACACTGACTGGGATAGGATTGGAAATCTTAATGAAGGATAGCTTTGCACAATAAATAACACTATTCCCTCACACTGCCTTGGTCAAATCAATTCTGTTCACATATTGACAAAGCCAGGAAACATGTCAATAAAACAGTTTCTGCATTTCTCAGAGACCATAACATGAGCTCTATCTACGACAACTTGTGTTTTGACATGCATGGACTCTATAGAAGTGATGCAGTTCACTTAACAGATGAAGGCAACAGGGTATTTCACTTGAAAATCTGCATTGTATCTTATATATAGCTGTCATATACAAACAATAAACATACAGGCTCTTCTCAGAGCCAACTTTTTCCCAAAATAGTGTCCATTTCCTTTAAAAAGATATATTTTTTATTTTTTTCAAAATTCCCGAAAACGTTGCTAATACACAAAGCAAAATCAGACATTCAATAGCCACCACTATATTAAAAAGTCATAACCATGTAACAGATTCTGTGTATCACACTGAGTGCATCACTATCTAAATAAGTCTATAAATGAATGTATGTATACGCCTCTAAGTGAGTCTGTCAATGGGTGTGTGAGTCTTTGAGTATGTCTGTCAGTGGATGCATTAGTGCTTCAGTAGGTCTGTGAGTGGGTGTGTGAGTGGGTCTATGAGTGGGTCTATGAGTATCTAAGTGAGTCTGTGAGTGAGTGCATAATTGTCTCAGTGAGTCTGTGAGCGGGTGCATCAGTAGCTGATTAGATCTGTGAGTCACTGCATAAGCATCTGTGTGAGTTTGTGAGTAGGTTCATGAGTGTTTCAGTGTGTCTGTCACTGGGTGTGTCAGTATCTGAGTAGGTCTGTGAGTAGGTGCATGAGTGTCTGATTGGGTCTCTGAGTATGAGTATCAGTGTCTGAGTGGGTCTGTTACTGAGTTCATGAGAGCCTGAGAAGGTCTGTGAGTGCATGCATGAGTCTCTGATTGTGTCTGTGAGTGGGTGCTTAAGTGTTTGAGTAGGTCTTTGACTGGGTGCATGAGTCTCTGAGTGGGTCTGCGAGTGTGTTTGTGAGTGTCTCAGTTGGTCTATAAGTGGGTGCATGAGTGTCTGAGTGGGTGTCTGAGTGGGTGCATGAGTGTTTAAATGGGCTGTGAGTGGGTGTATAAGTGTTTGACTGGGTTGTGAGTAGGTCCATGAGTTTCTGAGTGGGTCTTTGAGTGGGTGCATATGTGTCAGATTGGGCATGTGAGTGGGTACATAACTGTCTGAGTGGATCTGTGAGTGGGTGCGTGAGTGTCTCAGTGCATCTGGGAGTGGGTGCATGAGTATCTGAGTAGGTCTGTGGGTAGATGCAGGGGTGCCTGAGTGGATTTGTGAGTGGATGCATGAGTCTCTCAGTGGGTCTGTTAGTGGGTGTGTGAGTGTCTGCATGCACCTGTGAATGGGTCTGTGACTGGGCACATCAGTTTCCGAATGGGTCTGTGTGTGGGTGTGTGAATGTCTCAGTGGGTCTGTGAGTGGGTATGTGAGTATCTGACTGAGTCTGTGAGTGGGTGAATGAATATCTGAGTGGGTCTGTGAGTGGGTACATGAGTGTCTGAGTAGGTTTGTGAGTGGGTGTCAGAGTGTCTGAGTGGTCAGTGAGTGGGTGTGTGAGTGTCTGAGTAGGTCTGTGAGTGGGTGCATAAGTCTTTGAGTGGGTCTGTGAATAGGTGCACAAATGTCTGAGTGGGTCTGTCTGTGAGTGAGTACATAAGTCTCTGAATGGGTCTGTGAGTCGGTCTCTGAGTGGATGCATGAGTCTCTGAGTATGTGAGTGGGTACATGAGTGCCTGTGTGGGTCTGTGAGTGGGTGCATGAGTGTCTGAGTGAGTCTATAAGTGGTGCATGTATCTCTGAGTGGGTCTGTGAGTGGGTGTTTAAATCTCTGAGTGGGTGATTGAGGGGGTGCATGAGTATCTGAGTGGGTCTATGAGTGAGTGTGTGAGCCTCTGGGTGGGTCTGTGAATAGGTACACAAATGTGTGAGTGGAATTGTGAGTGGGTGTGTGAGTGAGTGCATCTGTGAATGGATGCATGAATGTCTGACTCAGTCTATAAGTGGGTGTATAAATGTCTGAGTGGGCCTGTGAGTAGGTGCATGAGTCTCTAAGTAGGTCTCTGAGTGAATGAATGAATATACTTTATTCGATTTCAGTTCATAATAAAATCATAAAAGCCACATTAAAACCATTTATAAAAATATATCCATACACAATACAAATTTATCTATACTCTGTTCTAAATTATCTAAACGACTACATTTTAATAGGACTCCTATCTGTTAATTAATTGCACTAAATTCCTAACATATCCTTAGCATTTTAACTCATAAATACACTTGTTAAATTTAAAAAATAGAGGCCATTACCTAATAAAGGGGCCCATTACGATGGCGGGCGGAAGCACAACCGCCGTGCTGGCGGATGCAAAAACCACCAGTTACCGCCGGCACGCAGCAGTCCACACGCCCGCCCAATTACGATGCGAAAAGTAGGCCAAACACCGCCGGCAAGCCAGCAACACCGTCCGCCATCAAAGTGTGCCCGTACACGTAGCGGCGCAGCCCAACTGACACACACCGTCCGACGAAAACACGTCCCGCCCGGCGCATAAATTACGATGCCGCAAACAAACGGCTCCCACGGCCAAGAGATACCGTACGACAAACCGAAGCGGTAATACGGACGCCGAGCACGGACAACGAAGAAGCGGCTCCCCGAGCATGAATCCAGCACTGCAGGCCCTCCCCATGCTCCTGCTGATGCACCACCAAGGACGCAACGTGCCGCGGAGACGCAGGTAGGCACACACACAACAAGTGCACGCAAACAGCGCACACAGTGCAAGGGCGGAAAAAGCGGACAACCCCCACCAGCGCGTGTACACTACACATCCACCATTGCATCCACATATGACACACAGGCCAAATCGTAACATCGCGTAACACATGTGTACACACCACCTGGGACTAGGAACCAACGACCCCGTCATGGCCCCAAAGCGGCGATGACGCCGCCACACATGCGCACAACGCAGAGGCCAACCGCAGCGCCATGCATGCGTCGCACACAGACACAGGGACACAACCAAGCAGCACACACATCAGCCCCACCCCGAACGCACATGACACGTGACAGGCCTGCCACAGACATGTCCCCAACGCCCAATTCACGGACAACACCCAACGCCACACAACCGACGCACACATGTCAGTGAAGTCACGCAACAGCAGGACACACCCCAGTGTAACAAACATGGCGTAGCACACAGCGGCGGCAACACCAACTAGGAGAAGCAGGGCCCCTTCGGGAAGAGGAACGCCAGTACCACACTGAAACACCCATACCACCCTGCACATATGAACAAGACACATAAAACGGAACACCAAAGAGCCCGGGGACCGACAACAGGTGGCCCAAGAATAACATTCACACACAAGGCCCAACGCAGAGCGGAAAGGCAGCCTGCCGCCCACACAAGGGAGTGCAGACAGCACTGAATGACCTTCCATTCCAACTCCGAAACCACAGCCCTACGACAGAAGCCGGTGAATACAGCCATTGTCCAAGAATAGACCAACACAGGCATGCCGAGGAGACCGACCACAGGGCAGATAGCGCATATCACAGAAGCACACAACGGACGGGGAAGAAAGAAGAAAACACTCCCCCATGTCGGCCACATGCAAGTTAATTGGAAGGAGTCACACATCACTGACCTTGAACTGTCTGAGAAGCATGTGGGATGAGGGCCCGTGTCCTCCAAACAAGCCAACAGAACACAAGTCCTGTCTCCCTACAACTACACAGAGCTCACAGCAACCTCGGAGCGTGCACATTGCAGACTGCACACACAGCCGGAGCACGCCACCACAACGCACCGCTGCGAAATGGCAACCGCAACACACCTACCCAACTACGCCGGACAGCTCAAGCTGTACAAAACCAACCTGTTACATATATTGGGATGCGATCTCCTGTCCCTGCTGAACGTAAGTTACCGACTGACTTACCGCATCACATTGTTCAGCTGCGTCATGCCCGTCTTCTACTGTCGGAGGTGTCCCTACCAGCATCCCGTGGAGATTTGCCTCTCCAACCCGGCATGTCTAAAGGCGGACCTGCTACCACTACTCCTCCCTCTGGACGCACACGACAGGGCCTGCTCTGCCTATGGGGGCATGGCGTATGTGGCCAACATCGCACCCGCACTGAAATGGGACCACTGTGCCTCCACACGACGGATCATCGAGAACAGCTACATCGAATGTCACCCAGCATGCCCCATCATGGTCCTCCAAGGGACAACTTACGAACAACACCTTGACAGCCACCATCCGCTACATTGGCTGGCAAACATGTACACCACCAATGACATGGAAGCCCTGCTGGACGGCATCGCATACCTGACAACCTGTAAATTCGTCGGACCACAACGCAGGTTCCCGATTGACCTATGATGTCCAACCCCGCACCCATGCTTAGCTTCCGCACGGACTGGCCAGTCACCACCACAACAGCCATACCAAACGACCGGCAACTGTAACCACACCATCAACGACATCGCCATGACATCGGATATGACCGGGACATGCACACTGTTCCCCATCACATCCAGGGACACCGCATGCATCGTGGGAGGCAGTGGCATGGGGTCTGTGTATCGCACCCACATGGACGGAACTGCACGAACAACCAGGACACGACATGGATCCAGCGCCCATGGACACACACACCGCTCAGTGGACATGAATAGGTCGCCTGGAGTCTGTGGGTGCTGCACCCCTCCCACCCCCGCCCCGGGAATCCCATACCAGGACCTTTGCATGGACGACAAGTGCATACAACAACAACACGACCCCAGTGACTGTGACATGTCCAGTAACCACCACAGTGCAACAACAAGTGGCACGCCGCTGCATGCACGCAAGCACATGCCCTGATATCATCACACATGCACGCGTGCATGAGGAACAACCGCAGCAAACCTGTCACATGGAACTGAGATGGACTGTGCCCATGATGCCAAGCGGTCTGGTAGGCTACATGTATACCGTCTGTGTCAAAGTCCGCAGCTCCGCAGCTATACGTAAATGTACATTAGCACAGCCTTGGCCAAGCAGATGTAACTCTGAAGCCCACATCCCACATGCAACAGCCAATCACATGTAACCCCACACCCTATCCCATTTGCAATCATGCTCAGTATATCCTCAACATGTATTCCGCTGCCAGTAGTGTCCACTATACTGCATCACAGAGGACAGAAGACTCAATATAATGTTTGAAACCAAAACTGTCTCCGCTGACTCATTTCACAAGTACGAATGAGAGAGGATGAGAGTATGTGAAGTACACGGCAGTCGTGACATGACCATGTAGTCCACTGGTATTGGATGTCAACGCAAATGAGTAGCACAACTGTGGAAGACACACATGTGTCGTGTGAAGTCGTATGGACGCAGTGCTCAGGTGGGTGGGTGTGACGGGTAGATGCGCACATGCCAAGTTGGAGCACGCCGTGTCGGGAGGGGTCATGAACAGTACACCACCGCTTCCCTGGGCATTGTGAGAGGACACCTGTCGGGGGAGTGAACACGTGTGTGCACAGCAGCCGGGCACACGTACAAAGCGGTACCAGGCGCACCTCAGCCCACCCTCTGTGGACAAGCTGGATCCTGTTGTGCGCCCGCCATGCCCCTTGACAAGGCACACACAGCCCCAGTCGACCAGGTGTAACCCCAACATAGTCAATCCGCACAGGCGATACAGGGCACGGGATGGTAGTGGAGCATGGTGTGTGAGAGGTCTCCTCGCGCTCCTCCTGGTCATATCACGCAGGCAATAGAACCTCAACGTCTAGCATGGCACAAGTCAAATGGAAGTGTAGGGGGACGCACCACAGCACGAGCAGCACTGACGTCACGGGAGGTGGCTCGCACCATCCCATCCATTGCCCATTATACCAACCACGCCACATGCCATTGCGACTAAGTGCAAGCGCGTGCGCCACCACCCCCGAGCCCTCCCCAGAGAGGCCAAAGAGTGAATGTGTGGGCCATCAGTCACAGACGGACGCGGCATGGCCGCAAGGGCAGCCACAGCCACTGGGTGTCGCAGGTGGCGGATCCGGAAGGCGAAGACTGTGATGCATAGTCCATGCAAGCCGGGTCTCCATTTGGGGCACCACGCAGGTGGACGGCGTCCCGCAACACATCATACCCTGAGACAGCCCACTCGTGCAACTGGACCCACACATACACTCCTTGCCCTCTCTGGTGCGAGCTTGGGACTGCCTGTGCAAGCGCTAGCCTCGCAGGTGCACATGCATATTGGGGGAGCGAGGGGAGGACATGAGGGCTGGGGCGAAGATGACTGTATCACTGTCAGTGAGTACAAGGGATGACCCAGATGTGGAAAGGAAGAGACGTGTCCCGTGTGTACTGCAACTAGTCGCCAATCCAACTACCCCCATGTCCGGAATGTAAGCCCGCACCTAGGCCCGCCCATCCGCCACATCGAACATACCACCAGCACGACAACCTTCCCATTCGAAACACTGACTGGGGGTGGCGACCAGTGAACAATCATGTGTAGCCTACCCACGCGTACATGTGGGCCCTCCATGATCCATGTCACCTGCGGCAAAGTCATGACATGCGCAATGAGGGAAGTGAGGAGAGCTGTCCGCCCCACGCACAGAAGGTGCATCAGCTCCACAGACCCAGCAGCGAGTCCAGCAGGGGTCACATGTGCAGGGGCAGCTGTGCCTGGTGTGAAGGCACATGCATATAGACAGCACATCGACCAATGTGTAGTCTGCCCACATCTACAGTCCATCATCATGCGGACATAGGAATTGAACACAGGGCAACACATCTTAGTGGGTGCACCCACCGTGACCAACAATGCGCAATCATCGACGTACCCGCCCTGTGCATGGCCCCCCACCCAACGGAGGCACATCAAGTGCCACCATCCCACACACACAAGCCTTCCACGGAACATGCTGTGTCCAATGGTCAGTACAGAGTCAGCGCCCATCAGGTGGATCCTGAACAGGAGACACATGCACACACATGCCAGCTCCCACTATGTACGTCTGCCACCTGGCACGTGCAATGTAACCTCTCACCTGTGACGTGTGACTGCAAGCACACAGCCGTCTTGGCATGGGGCTGTCAATGTGGACACCTGTCAATGTTTCGGGAGGTGTGATCCGTACTTTGGTGCTGTACATAGGGTGCAGTGCTGACACCTACTACTGTCTCATATCCCCTCGTGCCACAGGTCCCACTTGTTTTGGCCGCTCAGCCTGTGCCCACATCGTCGTCGTCGTGTGCCATACTCATCCAGCCTCGGAAGCAGTTCCATGCTCAGCAGACATTCATGTTGCCGTGGCGTTGCCGCTTGACGAATATGCAGTCAGTCCCCATCAGCACGCCCCGCAAGTCATTGGGGCCTAGATCCCCATGTGCATGCACATGGCAGTGGTTTGTATCACTAGCCATTGCCATTGTTGGGAGACCTGTGTAAGTGTATTGTGGCCGTGCCGTCCCAGCTTGACAGCTGGGCTGTGGCTCATGTGCTTGCTCAGTCATGTCAGTGATGTGTATGCGAAATTGCTATGTGTTGTGTTGCTTTGACATGTGTCCACTGCCAATTTCCCTAGGCGGAGACCGAACATTGACCGCCCATACCAATTGCTGGCGGACATGGACGATACAGAGGTCATTAGGAAGTTTTGGCTGGACAGGCCAACCCTGCATCGACTGTGTGCCATGTTGGAACCCCATCTCCGTCCCCGCAGGGTGTATCCGACAGCTGTCACCCCCACGGCTAAGGTGATGGCCGCCATGCATTTCTTCGCCACTGGGTCATTCCAGCACACAGTGGGCAGTGGAGGAGGGATGTCCCAGCCCATGTTCAGCAAGGTGCTGAGGGATGTACTGGCAGCCATGATGCTGTACCGAAACAGGTACATCCGCTTCCCCAGGACTCGTGAATTGGCGGCAGTGAAGGGTGCATTCTATGCCCTTGGCATAATCCCACACGTCGTTGGAGCCATTGACTGCACACATGTTGGCCTTGTTCCACCACAGGCCACTGAGCACCTGTACCGCAACAGGAAGCACACGCACTCCCTGAATGTGCAAGTGGTGTGCCTTGCGGACATGGTGATCACCCACGTGTGTGCAAAGTTCCCAGGCTAGGCCCATGACGCACACATAATGCGCAACAGCATCTTGCCACGACTGATGTCCAATCTGCAACAGGATCGTGGCTGTATTGTCGGTGAGTATGTGGAGTGGTGTAGCGTGCTGGTTGTGCGATGCTGTCCCCTGTCCAGTTGGAATAGCAACGGTTCTCTGTGTCCCTCACACCCAGGTGACTCTGCGTACCCGAATGGGGCATGGCTGCTCAGTCCATTGAGGAATCCTCGCACCCCAGCAGACGATCGCTACAATGAGGCACATGGGAGGACCAGACGTGTGGTCGAGCGTACCTTTGGCCTCCTCAAGTCCAGGTTCAGGTGCCTGGACCGCACCGGGGTGCGCTGGCGTACTCCCCACAGAAGGTGTGCCAGATAGTGGTGGCGTGCTGCATGCTGCACAATCTGGCCATTCGGAAGCAGATCCCCCTCATCGTGGATGACGGAGATCAACCAGGGCCCCAGCCCGCAGACCAGGACAGCTCGAGTGAGGAGGACAGCGGAGAGGAGGAAGCTGGTAATGTGCGGCAGCAGCTCATCGCCCACTACTTCACTTGACGGTGAGTGTCCATGTACGACGGCTGATGTGGCTGTATCTGTGCAGGTGTGTGTGTGCTGTGTCAGGGTGGCCGTTTGTTCACTGCGTGCTGTGTGTCAACGCTCCATGGCCAGGGTTGTATGCCACTGTTGGTGGCTGTGGCATTGTGCCCTATTGCTCTGTGCGATGTGTGTACATTGCTTGTAGTTGTTGACATGTACTGTGTGATGGGTGTGTGACACACTCATTGAATGTGCTCCTGTTCTGTCTCCCACCCCTAGGTCCCTACAGGCCCTCCGGTTCCATTGCCATGCCACGCATCAGGTGCCTTTCCGCCCAAGGTGGCCGTTGTATTCCGTACAAATAAAACACAGGGCACAAACAGCAGTTTGTGTAAGAGGTGCATTTATTTCAAACTGTGACATGTGATTGTGTGTAAGGTGATGACAAAAGTGGTGCGTGCAGTGACAATGAGCTGTCGGTCATGGCTGCGTGATGCTCAGGGTGTACCCACTGGTTCTATGTCCATAGTCCAACACACACATGCCATCCAGATGGCTGTGTGGAGTGGGATCGTAGTCCAAGTCAATGCAGTGGGTGGTCAAGGAAGGCTGGCTGGCTGCCTCACTTGCGTTTGGAGCGTGCGTAGTCCTCCCGGGAGATCTGTTTCCACTTCGGACGGCCCCTTCCACGTTTGCGAGGGGGTGCCTGCTTGCGACCTGCTGGTGGTTGAGGTGTGCTCACTGGCTGAGGACGCAGGGGAACTGGACACTGCTGCTCGACCCTGCGCCCCGGCAGGTGGTGGCGGAGGGGAGCTGCTGTCCCTGGCTGTGACCTCACCGCCACCACCAGCTGGCCCATGAGGTCCACGAGTTGGCCCATACGGGCGTCCATGGACCTCAGCACCCCCAGCACCTCACGCGTGTCTGTAGCTGACCTGGCCCATTGTCCTTGGGCCTCTTCATAGGCCCCAAGTACTCTGGCCATTTGAGGCAGGGCATGGCTCCCAGGGGAGGCTGGCGTTTCCCTGACCCTGCTCCTCCTACCAGTCCTGCTGCCACCGGCCTGCCCACTAGCCACATTGCTCACCACGGTCCTCGCTGTGGCTCCCAGGGTGGATCCAGTCGGCCGGGCCACCACCTGCGCTGGGGCTGGTGCCAGCGAAGACGTGGTGGTGGTGGCGGCGGTGGTGCTCGGTGCGGCGATGGTGGCGGTTGCGGCAGTGGTAGTGGCCGCAATGACCGTGGGTGTGGCCGCAATGACCGTGGGTGTGGCCGCAATGACAGTGGCAGCAGGGGGCTGGGAATGTTCAGCAGCCCTGGATGATGGGTTGGTGGGTAGGAGGGGTCCTGGGGAGCGGCTGGGCCCTGCCACACCAGATGGGCCTGCTTGGTGGTCCGTGTCCGAAGAGGTGGACAGATCCTCCACATCCGTGTGTCCAAGTTGGGGGCTTGTAGGCTGGCTGTGCTGGCTGCTGTCTCCATCCCCAGCATCCAGCAGTTCGTCACCTGTGGAGAGAATGAGATTTGTTATTGTGTTGCACCTGGCGAAGTATGTATTTGTCGTCTGACATTCACAGTTCGTGCAATCTCGTACATGGGTTTCCCGGAGGCGTGTGTGTGGCTGTACCATTTGTAGTTGTGTGTGCTTGGCAATGGGACTGTGTGCTGTGCACATGTGGCATGGGACGGATTGGCCATGCCGATGGGTGTGTTGCTGTGCCCCTACTTATTGTGACTCTGGTGTATGCGGGCTCCTGGCCCATCCTGGGTCTGGTTTGTACTTTGCTTTTGGGGTTCAAATGGGACGCTTAGGAACGCATATGGCAACATGGGGGCCATGCCCCAGATTCGCATTTGGGAGGGAATATGCTTTTGGGGTTCAAATGGAATGCTTAGGAACGCATATGGCAACATGGGGGCCATGCCCCAGATTCGCATTTGGGAGGGAATATGCTTTTGGGGTTCAAATGGAACGCTTAGGAACGCATATGGCAACATGGGGGCCATGCCCCAGATTCGCATTTGGGAGGGAATATGCTTTTGGGGTTCAAATGGAACGCTTAGGAACGCATATGGCAACATGGGGGCCATGCCCCAGATTCGCATTTGGGAGGGAATATGCTTTTGGGGTTCAAATGGAACGCTTAGGAACGCATATGGCAACATGGGGGCCATGCCCAAGATTCGCATTTGGGAGGGAATATGCTTTTGGGGTTCAAATGGAACGCTTAGGAACGCATATGGCAACATGGGGGCCATGCCCCAGATTCGCATTTGGGAGGGAATATGCTTTTGGGGTACATGCTGTGAGCCATGGGTGCCGAACGTGACATGTGTTGTGGCAGCATGACAGTGCATGGTCTGAGGTGTGTGCATGCCTGACATGGCCTGCATATTTGCTGTCTGTTGTGATTACTGGACATGGCATTGGACGCATCGTTATGAGTGAGTGATGGTTGTGTGCCAGCCAACGTATTGCAGTTGTCCCATCTCCTTGGTGTGCGTGCTGCCCTGTGCCATGTGCATCACTGCAGTGCTCGTGGGGGTGTGTGGCCCATGTTGTGTGTTGTTGCTCACAGTGTGTCGTGCGTTTCATTGACTTCTGGCACATGGTTGGTCATGGGCATGTATCTTAGCGTGACTGCTGTATGTGTGGCAGCTGTGCGGATGACATGCCTTTCATGAGACTGGGGATGACGGATGGGATGGATGGTATGTTGTATGTGCATGGTGTGTCTGTGTGTTTGATGGGTTCAGTGGTGTTCGTGTGCATTTATGTTGTTCCGCTCTGTTGCGTCTAGTGTTGTTTGTCTTACATAGGCGTAGTTGTGGGGTGTGTGGTTGACAGGCAGTAGGGGCTACATGGACAGGACTTCAATGGTGTTTCGGTTGTGTGTGATGAGTTGCACAGTGGCTGCCGTGTGGTACTATATTCAGTGTGGCTTGTGCATGCAGACGTGGCTCCTTGGGTGTTGCTGTGTCTGTGATGGGTCATGTGAGGTGTGAGTCTGTGGTTCATGTCCGTGTGCACATTGTTCACTTGTTCGTGACGGTGGGCGGTGCTGCGTGTTCGTCTGCTACGTGACATGTCCCATGTGTTGGTCGTGTTACGGTCCTCATGCCTCCAGTAATCCAGCCCTGTCCAGTTTCCCACCTGCAGGTTGTTCGTGCGTGCACTGTACTGGATGCCACATGGTTCTAAGCGGGGGTGCTCCATGTTGCAGGTCTGTGGGGGTGGGGGGTGTTGTGGGTCGTGGTGGTGGCTGGACACCCACTGACACCGATTGCTGTGGACCGTGATGTCTACCTTTCGGCTGTCGTTGTGCACTGCGGTGGCTGACACGTGGCTGTGGGGTGTGGGGGATGCTCCTCCTTGCTGTGCTGTGGGACTAGGGGCCTGGTGTGTTTTGTACTTGGGCTGTCCACCCTCCCACCCACTGCACTTTGTGTTCCTGCCACTTACCTGTTACTTGTCGGTTAGTGCAGCTATGGCGGACACATGGGTGTGGTGGGTGCTCGTTGTGGCGCTTCTGGCATATTTGGGGACCTGTTGGTGGTTACGTGGCTGGCTGAGTGTACACATGTCCCCACGCATCTTACAGTTGTTCTGTTTGGGCTGTGTGTGGTGGTGTCTGTTGCATGTGTGTGTGATGTGTTGTGTATTGTGTGCTGGATATGGGGGTGTTTGTCCCTGGGAGCTGTGGCATGGTGGTAGTGCATGTGAGTACATAGCGGTGTGCTGGTATACATTAGTTTGTACTTACCAGCCTCCACTCCCCCTGCTAATCCGGCGAGGATCTCGGGATGTATGATGACTCGCACCTTCTCCTCCCACGCTTTGAAGGTCTTGAAGAGCGCGGGATTCCCTCCGCCAGTGACGGCTGCCAGTTCTCTGTTCTTGGTCTCCTTCTTCTTGACCAGGCTCTTGACGTCATTCCACCGTTTGTTAATTTCTACTCTGTTCCTGGGCAGGGTCCCGACTGCATTGACCTGGTCTACGATCCGGTTCCACATTCTGTTTCTGGTGGCTAGTGGTGTGTGCTGGACCATGTTCCCATAGATTTGTGGGTGCACCTTGATGATCTCGTCGACCATGACCGTCAGCTCAATGGGCGTGAACTTGGGCATTCTTTGTGGTGCCATGGTGTTTGTGGTGCTGGTGCGGTGTGTGTTGTGTAATGTGCAGGGGTTTGTGGTGCCGGTGTTTGGTGGTGGTGGTGGTGGTGGTTGTGATGTGTGCGTTTCTGTGGTGTGCTGCTGTCCTTGCTGTGTCACTGTGTCCTCTCCTCTCCTCTCTAGTTTGCAATGTTGCAAGGGGTTGTGGTCTGTGGGAGTGCTGCTTTTGTACTTACCTATGTGGGTGTGTCCTCATGGTCTGTTGTTTTCAGGTGTGTTGTGTCTGGGGTTCTGGCCTTTGTAGTTTTTGTTTGTCCAGGGGGGGTGTTTTCGGGATGTGTACTGTGCTTGTGTATTTGTGCGTGCCTTGCTGTGTGGACTTGTTTGCCATGTTGTGTGCGATTGTTTTTGTCAGCGGATGGTTTCTGTGCAGGGACGTGGGCGCCATGGCTTCTGCCGTGTCGATTCTCATCGGCGTTGTTTGCGCAGGCGGGCGGTGTATTTGTAGTTTTCCCGCGCTCATGGCGGTGCGATCGTAATCTCACGTGCGGTGTGTCGGCCGTGAGGGCGGGCGGTTTTGTGTTGTCGTGCGTGTTTCCGTCCGTGGCGGGCGGTTTGACTCCGACTCGGACGATGGCGGGCGGTATCTTGTGTGGTTTTTCCGCCGATGGCGGTTTTCGGTTTGTGTAATCGTAATGGCGTGGTCGGTGTTCAGACGGTGTGTGCGGGCGGATTTTTGCCGCTTCCATGCCTGGCGGATTCTTTTACGCCGGGTATCGTAATGGGCCCCAAAATTCTTTCTTTTTTTCATTATACTTTTCAAAAGGCCACTCATGATCATTACACAATAAACATTTTCCAATAATTGCAAGTATAAAAATGCTGGGCGGCATTGCCTCCAGCCTCCTAGTCTTAACAGAGGCATAATCCATCAATCTCTTTCCTTTGCATATATTTTACAGAAGAGAATCACGTGGATAGTTGATTGCTTTGAGATATTATCACACGGACAGTGACACAATTTCCTAGACCAATCATTAACCGAAGGGAAACTGACCAAACGATGGAAACAGTCAAACCTAAACCGTGTCAGAAGATATCTGTCGTACCCTCCGATACACCAAACCAAATAGGGCTGGATACGATAGGTTGTCAAAGTCAGATAATGCTGGGTCACCGTGCATTTATTCATCTCCTGTGCGGCTCTTAGGGACTCTAAATGTGTCAAGCAAAGAGATTTAAAATCTTTCCTAGATATTAAATTCATGGTTTCTGGTACATTATAAAAATCATAACAGTTGATATCCAATAAAAATTTCCTAATATAGTTCAGCCATTTAATTCTACAGGCATAATCCAATTTCATTACATCCTTAATAATATCTCTATTCAATCCAGTATAGGTAGATGTCCAAACTCGATACCATAATAATAAAGGTTGCAATCTAATCATATCCGTAATATATGGGATCCCTAATTCACTATGACAATTAAAAACTGGGGAGCTCTGTGGGACCGCTAAAATAAATCTTAAAAAAGTATTTTCGACTAATTGGATTAGGGAAACATCATAAAAACCCCAGATTCCTGCCCCATACATTGCAACACTCATACACTTAGCCTGATAAATTTTGAGGAGAATCTCCGGGGGTCTTTTACCCATTTTGTTTGCAAAGCTAACCACTGCCGCTACAGACCTCTTAAAAAGGAGACTCCTACTCTTAATTGCAGCTCCCCAAGAACCAGTACGCTCAAACAGAACACCCAAATAAGAGAACGTACTGGTTGAATCTATCCTATCTTTCCCAACTACCAGAGTTCTACCTTTGCTTCTCCCCTCCCACATGTCATAACAAATGTTTTTTTACATTAAGTTTTAATCCTCGGTTATCCATAAAACTAATGTACAAGGCAAGTGCTCTCTGGAGGCCTAGCTGTGTTCTGGCCATAAGGACCGCATCATCCGCGTAGAGAAGAGAGACTATCGGCTTACTGCTAACCTGAGGGGGATCTCTCGCCCCTGCCACCAGTTCCTCTTCTAGAGCGTTCGTATACAGAGAGAAGAGGAACGGGGCCAGGACGCAGCCTTGTCTCACACCCTTCTCCACGCGGAAAGACGCCGTACATTCACCCCTTAACCCATATCTCACCTTTGCACTAGCCCCCGAATATAATTGTATTAAGAATTGTATGATAATTGGGTCAACTTTTAAGTCTGTCAGAATTTCCCACAATCTAGCGTGATTGACACAATCAAATGCGGCCGTAAGGTCTACGAAGGCCACGTAAAGCTTACCTTCCTTTGCTTGCGTATATTTCCCCATTATGAGGCTCAAATTTAAAACCTGCTCATTAGTCCCCAACCCCTGTCTAAAACCGTATTGGACCGCACTCAAAATATTATTATCCTCTGCCCACAGTTGTAATCTATTTAAGACAATCCTGCCAGCTACCTTCACCAAAGCATCTAAAAGCGATATTGGTCGGTAGCAGGTAGGGTTGTTCCGATCCCCCTTTTTAAAAATCGGTACGATCACTGATTCCGACCAGGACCTAATAAAACCCCTTGCACAACAAGCTTCAAACACCCGAGTTAACAAAGGGGACCATAACTTTGGGATCGATTTAAATAGATCCATCGGGACCCCATCAGGACCTGGTGCCTTACATCCTTTACTGGCATTAATGGCCTCTAGCACCTCTTCATGCAAGATGTGCATCTCTATAGGCCGAAAACCATCCGATTCTTCCCCATGCTCAGGGCCAGAGTCCAAAAAGTTTCCTACCTTCTCCTTACAACTATATATGAGTGAGTGTGTGAGCCTCTGGGTGGGTCTGTGAATAGGTACACAAATGTGTGAGTGGAATTGTGAGTGGGTGTGTGAGTGAGTGCATCTGTGAATGGATGCATGAATGTCTGACTCAGTCTATAAGTGGGTGTATAAATGTCTGAGTGGGCCTGTGAGTAGGTGCATGAGTCTCTAAGTAGGTCTCTGAGTGGATGCATGAGTGTCTGAGTATGTGAGTGAGTATGTGAGTCTCTGAGTGGTTCTGTGAATAGGTGCAAGAATGTCTGGGTGGATCTGTAAGTGTCTAAGTGGGTCCATAAGTGGCTGCATGAATATATCAGTGGGTCTGTGAGTAGGTGCATTAGTGTCCCGGTGGGTCTGTGAATGGGTGCATGAGTGTCTAAGTGGGTATGTGAGTGTGTGCATGAGTGTCTGAGTAGGTCTCTCAGTGGATGTGTAAGTGTCTGAGTATGTCTGTGATTGTCTAAGTGAGACTAAGGGTGAGTGTGTGAATATATTTTTTGGCGATATTCGCGATTTCGTTGCGATGTTACTCAGGGCTGTGCTGAGCATTGTGGAGAATTCAAGAATAGTGCGTGTGGTACAGAAAACCTTTTCTTCAGCATTTTCTGCCCATAGCATGTCCCAGAAACATCCTTATATCCCACCCATGGGGTCAGGGAACATTTAACCTGACCCCTTATCCCACTTTCTGTGTAGCCTGGGGACTGTACCAATAAACTTTCTGCTCAGGTTGTGGCCAGCCAATCATGGCATTCCTGTTGGTGCACACATTCGCAAATTGTCACAAAATAATTTCAAATTAGCCGTGACCCCAGATATCCAAATTTGAATTTTCATTAATATCTTTCAAACTACAGAATGGATTTACACCAAATAACTGAAAGCGTGATCTGCGGACCATAATCTACCCTTCTGCCAAATTCGGTGTAATTCCATCCAGCGGTTTGGGCTGTAGTCGGGTTCAAAACCTCTATGGAAATTAACATGGGAAACACACTTTTTTTGACCCCCCCCTTTTCTCGGACCCCGCTTGATGGATCACCCCGAAATGTTCCATGCACAACTAGAATGACTAGAGCACTTCTTTTTGGAAAATGTAGTGAAGATTAAAGAGTGGGTATGGGTTTTTGGGTGGCAAGGTTACTTGTAAGGTTTTGGGTGGGTATGGGTTTTTGAGTGGCAAGGGTATTTTTAGGGGTTAGGGTGGACGTGGGTTTTTGGGTGGCAAGGGTATTTTTAGGGTTTTGGGTGGGTATGGGTTTTCGGGTGGCAAGGGTATTTTTGGGGTTTAGGGTGGATGTGGATTTTTGGGTGGCAAGGGTATTTTTAGGGTTTAGGGTGGGTATGGGATTCTGGGGGGCAAGGGTATTTTTAGGGGGGTATGGGTATTTGGGTAATATGGATATTTTTAAGGTTTAGGATGCTATGGGTATTTGAGTGGCAAGGGTATTTTTAGGGTTTATGGTGGGTGTGGGTTTTTGGGTGGCAAGGGTATTTTTAGGGTTTAGGGTGGGTGTGGGTTTTGGGGTAGCAAGAGTATTTTTTAGGGTTTATAGGGTTTAGGGTGGGTATGGGTTTTTTGATGGCAAGGATATTTTTAGGATTTAGGGTGGGGTAGGTTTTTGGGTGGCAAGGGTATTTTTAGGGTTTAGGGTGGGTATGGGTTTTTGGGTGGCAAAGGTATTTTTAGGGTTTAGGGTGGATTTGGGTTTTTGGGTAGCAAGGGTATTTTTAGGGTTTAGAGTGGGTGTGGGATTTTGGGTGGCAAGGTTATTTTTAGGGTTTAGGGTCGGTATGGGTTTTTGGGTGGCAAGGGTATTTTTAGGATTTAGAGTGGATGTGGGTTTTTGGGTGGCAAGGCTATTTTTAGAGTTTAGAGCGGGTGTGGGATTTTGGAAGGCAAGGATATTTTTTAGGGTTTAGGGTGGGTATGGGTTTCTGAGTGGCAAGGGTATTTTTAGGTGGGTATGGGCATTTGTGTGGCATGGGTATATTTAGGGTTTAGGATGGGTATGGGTAATTGGGTGACAAGGGTATTTTTAGGGTTTAGGGTGGGTGTGGGTTTTTGGGTGGCAAGGGATTTTTAGGCTTTACGGTGGGTATGGGTTTTTGGGTGGCAGGGGTCTTTTTAGGGTTGAGGGTGGGTATGGGTTTTAATGTGGCAAGGGTATTTTTAGGATTTAGGGTGGGTATGGGTTTAGGGTTTGTGGGTTAATAAGATACAATATATATATATATCTTCATCAGTGATGTCATTTGAGATGTCATCAGTGATGTCACTGACCATGTCATGAATGATGTAAAATGTGAGGGCATAAGCAGTGTATTGTGGGGGCGCAAGTTATAGTTAGCTCAGCTATCTATAACTGCTGAATTTCACTGGGTTTGTACGAGCAAAACTTGAGCACTACTGGCTGGGGAATGAAGTCTCCTTGGCTGCTAAGGGTCCTTGGGGGGCCAACAAGCCATCCTATTTCCTCCAGTATGCCTCACACAGGGAGATTGCTGAGAGGTCTTCAGAAGCCACGGCTCATTTTTCAACCACTCTGCAAATGCACCTCCTGGCACACTACTGGTTAGGGGATGAAGTCCACTTTACTCCTGAGGGTCCTTGGGGGCCAACTACCCCTCCTGTTACCTCCAGTAAGTCCCACACAACTGGCTTGCTAAGAGGTTGTTGGAGGCCACACCTCCTTTCTCCACCACTCTGCAAACGCACCTCCTGGTGCACTACTGGCTGGGGGGAGAAGTCCAATTTAGCCCTGAGGCCCTCAGGAGTAAAGTGGAATTTATCCCCCAACCAGCAGTGCACCTGGAGGCGCGATTGCATAGTGGTGCAGAAAGGGTGCAGGGCCTCTGGTATCATGCCAGTAGCTTTTTCTTTTCCTTTTTTTTAAATATAAGGGAAGGGGGGGCATGTGGCCCCCTCTTCCCTGGGTCGATTTTGGCCCCGGGACCCCATACCCCTGGGCCAGGTATTTTTAGAATGGGGAAGGGGCCATGCGCCCCCCTCCCTGGGCTGATTTGGCCCCAGGGACCCCATCTTCCGGGGCCCGGCTTTTTTTTTCATATTTTTAAAAAAAGGAAGGGGGACCGCGTGCCACCTCGAGCCGATTTTGGCCCCAGGAACCCCATCCCCCGGGGTTCAGCTTAGTTTTTCATATTTTTTAAAGAAACAAAGGGGGATCGCATGCCCCTCCTGACCCGGGTTTGGCCCCTGGGGCCAGGCATATACTGTGGGTATGCTGGTTTCACCCAGGGCACCCATTCTCATCTGTTGGCCCCTGCAGTCCCTGCCAGCTTCCCGCCTCCTGTGGATGCTGGCATTTATTTTGGACAGAGGGAGCTGGTGAGCAGCATTTGCTATGGCTTGGCAAGAGCACCGCCATAGTAAACTGCAATGTCCCAGAGGTGGGCACCCTCGGACATCGCATGAGCCGGCCCTGGGGGGTTGCGGTCCACAGGGCCATTATTGGTTCCAGGAGGTGGCTGCGTGGCCCCCCCTCCATTGTTTGATTTAGCCCCAGGGAGGTGGTCCTACCCTGCCCCTTTTTCTATATTTTCACTTTTTTGAGGGGGACTCAGTGAAGCCGAGACCCAAGATGGCTGCCATCATTTCCTGACGGAAGTGTTGGCAGCCAACCAGAGCTGTGCATTTCCCTGCACAAGCTGGTCTTTTTTTGCATAGGCTTTGCGGTCAGAGATGTCACTAGCTTTTTCTGCTTACATTTCTCAAAAACTACTGAATGGATTTGCACCAAACAACAAAAAGCACAATCTGCATAACAACATCTACCTTTCTGCCAAATTTGGTGCAATTCCGTCTAGCGGTTTGGGCTGTAGATTCGACTATGAGTCCTATGGGAATTAAAATTGGAGGAAGAACTTTTTTTGAGCCCCCGTTTTCTCGGCCCCCATTCAATGGATCACCCTGAAACTTCCCATGCACAACAAGACTTACTATGACACTGTTTCTGGAACATTTCGTGAACATTTGTCAACCGACGCCAAAGATATAGGCAAGTCAAAAAACGCTTTTCCTATAGAAACAAGGTCCTAACTACAACTACCTACTGGCGACAGCCAATAGGATATATATATATATATATATATATATATATATATATATATATATATATATATATATATATATATATATATATATATATATATATGCAGAACAACTCCTTCCCTTCTTGCTCACTTTGTCGGCTGAAGAAAGATATACATCTCAGTGGCTCCCAATCTGTTCACCTGGGCACCTTGGTGCACCGTCAAAACTAGCCAGGGGCACCGCGCACCAAACACACAGTTTAGGAACCACTAAAGACACATAAACAAAGGTAAATAGCTAATAAACTCCTGTTTCTCAATTGTAAAAAAGTAGATGCAAGGAGCGTTCGACTCAGTCACAACACACGCACCTCCAGTCGCGGCCTGGAATAAGCAGATAAAGAGATGAAAGAGGAAGTTGGCATTGGGGGGAGATTTCGGTTATTGTTTGAAATGTCAATAACTTGGATGGGCCAAATAAGCATGACACTGACTTGCTAATTTTTTTAACAGACTGCATTCATCCTAGCAGGTCCAGCAAGAAAAAAACATTGTTGCCTTTACTGTCGCCTGTTTGTAACCAGTATACTTATAACAAGTATTTCTTTTCTTTTTTTTTGCCCGTATGTATTTTAGGAAAGTAAATCTTTAAAAAGATGGCTGCAAAAGTATCCCTACAATGTTTTATCATCAACAACAGGAATATTGTTTCCCCAAAACTAATCAGAGTATTTCCTTTTTTGGGTCATTGCTCTGTGATTGTATTTTTTCCTAATACCACCTTTACATTATCATGTTCAGGCCACCTCACAGCTGAACAATTAAATGTATACATTTTTTGCAAAAATGTTTATAAAAGAGTACTGTGACACAGGAAGGGCCGGCTCTTTTGAAGGTAGCTTTCTAATGATGACCCTCGGCACGCGCGCTCACAAGGGGCTCCGGTTTGAGGAGTCTGATGAAAATGAGCCTGTTCTTATTTCAAACTGAATTTTGCTGAACTCTTGATCAGAGCACCAGCATGGAGTCCGTTGAGACAGCACGTGCTCCTTGCTTCATTCTGCAGCCTCCATCTCCCGGTAATTGTTGCAGGAACACACAGTGACAAGACTCCCGGATGCGTGGGGGTCTCCCTGGGTGCACGCGGGCTGTTACACTCTGTTTAAGTGTTTCTAGGAAATGGAAGAAATACACTTCCCGGTTTTCAAATATTTGAATGGAGACGGAAACGAAATTTAAATATTCATCACTACTTAAAGTTAAAAATTAGATAAAAGTCAGTCACGCAGATTTCTGAGATATAAAGAAAATATGAAGAAAAAATTAATTCTAAGTAATATGGTGAGAGAAGGAATTGAAGTGGCATCTCAATCCAAATTTTCATGTTAAAGATGTACCAGATAGATTTCAGCATGACTGTGCAGAATTTCCAGATAGACATGATTATGAACCATTATGTTTTTGTTCCAACAAGAGACCTTTAGTAAACACACTTGATTGAAATGTCTTCCCACCTCTCTCTTAAGCATTCAAATCAACTGAAAGGACAGGTATGCTTAGTTAGATCAATTTTTCATCATATGATATATGTGTAGGTCTATAACGAGGTCTCCGCTTCCTTGGTTCAAGTCAAATACAATTCATGGGATGAACAGCAAGGGCTCCTCCAACAAGTAGAACTGAACATTTTGGTGCTTTTATACTGACCAATTTTGAAAAAGTCTACTCAGTGTCCAAGCTTTCCAGCATGTTCTAAAGACACACCTCTTTATGAGCACTACATCACAATGCAGTAACAGTTCACTTCTCTGAGAATCCTGTGTCCCTCCAATCAGTCGTTGACACTTCATAGGCAGGGCCGAACTGGCCGTAGCGGGCACCGGACGTTTCCCCGGTAGGCTGTCAGGGTGGGGGCGCTTTTGGGCCCCTGCTTGGCTGCACCCCCCCCCTGAGCTGGTTGCCAGGGCCGGTTTTGGTTCCCAGTCCGGCCCTATTCATAGGGCTTCGCAGTTGATAGGAAAGGATTACATCTATGATTACAATACCTTCATCAGCTTCATCCCAATTATTTTCAGGGATACAAATGAAAGTACTCCCGACGTCGGACTTACATCCCTAACGCGCCACAAAACAGTAACATAATGGGAGGCGAGGGTTGAAAAAGTTTGGGAACCACTGATATATACGACACACACACTCACTCACATATCTATGTATACGGTTTATACTTACCTGTAAATTTTTACCACACATATGCCTTTACTATGCATGCCTTTACAATGAAAATGTAAGTATTTTGAAGGTAGGTTTAAACCATTTATATTTATATATTAAGGGTTTATACTAACCTGCAAGATTCTCACATTTTCTTTGTAAAGGCACGCGTGATAAAGGCATGTTTCTTGTAAAAATGTTTGTGGTAAAGGCATGCATGGTAAAGATGCATGTGTTGTAATGACCGCGTTGTAAAGGCATGTATGGTAATGTCACGCATGGTTCCATCATACAACCCTTTTCAAGTACTCCAACATTCACAATCAAAAACATAAATTCATTAAAAAAAATGAAAATATCGTTAAAAATAAAATCCATGAAACTAAGTCATATCATACATATCATCTTCAGCAAAACCCATAACATTAGAAAATAAAGAATGAACCCTCCAGGACATCTACAAAAACACAGACAAAACATCTTTAAAATGTTGGACAAAAAATCCAACTTCTTTTCCTTAAAATAAAAAAACTGTAGCAGAATTCAAAAACCATCTGTCCTCAACTGTAGAAAAACAATTAAAAAACTAAAACATACACACCCACCAAATATACTATACCTACAAAACACATTAAATACCTCTTACCTTGAACTAAACTAAATAAATAAACTCTATGTAAACCTAAACAACACATACATAACCAACAATACACAATAAGGAGTACAGCAGTTATATAACTAGCCAACCCTATTTCCAAATCCTATTTAAACAAAACCCTAAAACTATACTAACCTACACAAGCTAACTTAACAACCCACCCAACTCACTCAAATAGCTAAGAAATCAAGGCAGTTACATACTTATCTGAACCAAAGAACGGCATCCAGAAACAGCCATCCAGCAGAAGACTAATGAGGAAAACAGACTGCAAAATGCTGTGAGTGGTAAAAGTAAATAGTGGCAAAATATAAAAGAAAAAGAAAAGTATATATTTTCTTTACATGGAAGAAAGATTTGGACTTAGGTGTTGGCGGGCAACCTTAGACACATTATGGAAAGATTTGGACTCTGAATGGGTCATATTAACCATTTCCATTCCCCAACCCAAAGATATCCACATTGGTAAAAGTGTTGCACTCTTGGGGAAGTGTCTGATTAACAATTCCCACTACAATTGTAACCAAACTGGGAAAAGTGCTCTGAGTGGGGGTAACAATTCCCACTACTATAGTAACCAAACTGGGAAAAGGGCTCTGAGTGTGGGGGTCACGTTGTGGAAAATCTTGGACTTTTGGAGGTTTTATTTACTCTTCCCACTGCAAATGTAGTCCCACGTTAGGCAAAGTGTTTGACTCTAGGGTTTCTGATCCACTATTCCCAGTATCTGATTCACTATTCCCAATTCAAACATAGCCACACTGGGGAAGTTGTGGACTCTGAAGGGGTCAGATTTACTACTCCCAAATCAATCTTGAGCACAATGGGAAATGGGTCAACCTCTGAGGGGTCACATTTACTATTCCCTTTCCAAACTCAGCCACATTGAGGAAAATACTGGACTCTGAGAGTGCTCAGGTTTACTTTTATCACTCCTAATGTAGCCACATTGCATCTTGCATCCTGCTGTGAATGGGAAAAAATGTGTGCTATATAAAACAACTCAGTAAATATAAATTTAGACTGCGCGGTAGTCCAACAATGTAATGTGAGCATTATATAGAGTGTGTACCACCCTTTATGCAACTAAAGCTGTAAAAATCAGCTCACGATTCTATGGCCATAGACTAGTCAAGTTTATCATCAATTTTTCATTCTGTATATCCTTCCCAGTAGGGAAGGTTTTGGAATCAGGTAGCAACATGCACAGCAGTAACAAGGGGATCTTCTCTATGATTGTGGCCACTGCATCAGTAAGACTAAAGTGCAAAAGACATGCATCCACAACATCTCACATCTTTGCAGTTTCAAGTTCGAAGGGGCCTGGGGCAGGTGGCTACATGGGCAGCAATGTCAAGTAAGATACACAAAAACACCTACCACTTAGCAGCAGAAAGGGCACTTTGTCAAGATAGGCCTTTTTCCAGTAGCTGTCTCCTCATGCAGACTGTCCATATACTTGGGGCTGCAGTGGTGGTAAGATCAAAGTGCAATTGTATGCCTGCAAGCTAAAAGTGCAGGCTCCATTCTCAGGGTCTCCATTACCATGAAAGTAAACATGTATCCACAAACAATGCATTTTAACTAAATTAAGCTTTTTGTTAACTTTAAGAACAGTATTTTAATAGTCTGCAGCATTTAGGCTTGTGGCAACCATAAAATGAAAAAAATAGATCTAGGTTTCTTGAAGCCCATTGCATTATACGGAGCCAGAAATGGAAAGTGCCATACATTGGTGTACTAAGTATGAGTGAGTGCTTTATACAACATCAATGATGAAAGTATTGGGAAAGAGTGAATGTAGAGTAAATATAAAAGTTATTACCGAGGCAAGCCAAGCCAAGCCGCAATTTACGTTGTATGTACTTACTGGAAAGTGTTAATCTAACACCTCTGTTGCTGACCAAGGATATAGTGGTGTGTGTGTGTGTGTGTGTGTGTCTCAGTCTTTTGATTTTCCAAGATTAAGGGGCCGATTCCGATTCCGGACGGAAATCTCTCCGACCGAGCCGGACCCGGAGAGAATTCCGACCGAATCGGACCCTAGCAGTCCGACCGGACGAGTACGATGCATTCGCATGCTATCGGACTCGAGTCGGTCGGACTCCCATTGAAGTCAATGGGAGCCGGTCGTTCAACGCGTACGCGGGCTCCCATTGACTCAATGGGTGCGAGGCGGACAAGGGCGCCCCCTACAGCGTGTACGCGTCCATGCGCATCGCGGCGTACATGCACAGGTAGGGGGGACCCATGGGTCCCCCCTGTGTGCGACTCGCACGCCTACGCGTACAGGGGGGTCCGACGCGGACCCCCAAAGTCCGGCTCCGACAGCTTTTTCGAGCAGGACAGCGCGAGTCGGTCGGACTGCTCGCGGCGCGCATCGTACTTACCCGGCCGGGAAACGTCTCCATAGCGCGGTGCGAGTCGTGTGCATGCGAGTCGGTCGGAGCGTGTTGAAGCCGCGTTCGAGTCGGTCGGCGATTTCGCGGGTGCTTGCATCGTACTCGCTCGGCCGGACCCACGTACGATTCGGTCGGGAAACATGGCTCCGAATCGGATCCGGTGAATCCGAATCCGATTCGGAGCACTACCGGCCGAGATCGGAATCGGCCCCTTAGTGTACTTGAATGCTTCTGGAAATTGCGACCCAGCATAAAGGAACATTTTCACACTAGTATAACACATATATCAATGACCATTAACTGTGATAAATGTGGAATATAACAGTGCCATCATTTCACTAAACAACTCGAGGCCCTATGTTGGGCAGGCCGCTATGTTTATGCAATGCCACTCGCTAAACACATCTGAGGGAAAAACAACTCTGAAAAGTATACCTGTTTCATAGCGCGTGCATGCATAACAGTCATGAATATAAAATATAATATTTAATAAAATAACTAAGATATGTACTATATATGGCATGCCTATAACCACGTATAAAGACATATAGCATTCCACTTTAGAAAACTATTGCTTAAAATGCGTTTTATTATAAGCATACTATTAAGCATGAAATAAATGATCCATTCAGTTTGTTTAATAAAAGTAGCTCAAATTTCTGTGCATCAACTTAATTTCCACCACTAAACCATGTTCTTGCTGTCTCCCATTGTGTCACAAAATGATAGCTATGTTGATTCATTTGATCAATAACTAACATGTTAGTGATTCAAAAGGCATTCATGACTTCTCAGCTGATGCTATAAGTGAATATGACATTTCATGCTCTGATGTTTTCTTGGTTTATAAATTGATTTTGGTTTAAGATGCACATAATTAGAATGCCAAAATAAAGCTCTAGAATTTTTTATACCAACATTGACATATTTCCTATTTAAGGTTTTTGCTAAGTGTGCTTGAACACAGCTTCGCGAGCTCAAAAAACAAACCACTGGGAAAAAAAGTCTTCATCTCTGTGTTCTCGGTTGTAAGCTTGTGACTCATATCGACAATTTAATGAAATATTTTCTGGCTTTATAGACATATCCAGAAGCACAGACGTATCACCAGAGAATTATCTCTTTGTTCGTGAGAGGTGAGCTTCAGGCATCCAAGTACATTGTTGATGGTTTTCTGACTGAGCAGCTTCGCAATTGGCTCTTTCTTCAGCAGTATATAATCTTTCAACAGACCAGAGCAAGTGTGCCTCTTCTCTACTACCACTACTGTGTAAATCTGACTTGTAAACCTTGTTTTCACATCTCTCCTCAGACTGAACCTGTGAGTTTGCATGGCATTGCCCTTTTGACCAATATTTATTTGGTCACTTGGATTACTCCAAGCAGAAACGCCACAAAGAGGCACAGTTGGGACTTTCTAATCCTAAACTACTACTGATACTTCATCAATGAATTGCTAATGCATGGCCTAGTGAATCCCTAAATATTTCAAATATAGATATCACAACATTGATTGTTCCTTGACAAAGACTACACATACTTCCATGTTCAGCAACCTAACCCGGGTCTAAAAATGCACATTAAAACATGCCAATAATTAATTTTTGATATAATGTTTTAAAATACATAAGATATATCATCAGGCCAGTGACCATATCAACATATGTTAAAAATATAATACATAGGTACATGCTACCTTTATTACCTGCTTAGTGTCATAGGTACATGATATAACAGATTGATCTTCTTAACAATCAATAAGGCCCTGTGTCTATTGATTGGTTATATACCATGTAATCCACTTCAAGGTGCTAAGGGAAGGTGCTATGAACATATTCTTGACAATGATATTCTGTGACCGGATATTTTTTATACTAACAATATTCTTGACATTATATTTTGGTATCACAATATTAAAACTCAATATTTTGTCCAAATATCGATGCAACAATTAACTCAGACTTTCATAAGATTCTTCAAGGCAAATAGCCCACCAATAAATCTAGCTAGCTGCTGTTAGGTTTTCAGTCATGAGAAGAGCAAGTGTAGACTACGATTCGATCCCAGCTCTCCACCATCAACATTATTTCTCCAGTTCTTGTACTGGTTTATTTGCAAAATTTCCTCGTCATTCAAGTCATGTGTTTTAGTCCCCATACAATACCTTGTTCGGTCTCAGAAATATAAGTGTAATGCTTTCTGGCACGAGACACAATGCAAGATTGGAACCACAGTGAATGTGCATCATTTCTTATTTTGTTTGGAGCCAGGAATATTTTATTTCATTTTAATTTGATTTCTACATATAAGCAAGCCAAATACAACCTATAAAAAATTCCACAATATAACATTATTGGCAACATACAAGCTGTTCCATAAAACGTAAAGAGAAACATACAGAGACAATGGTTCAGCTAAGGTCATTTCTAGCATAATCTTAAGTCTTAAAAAATGATTGAACCTTTAAACTAATAGTCTTATTCTATGTACCATCCATGTTGTGTGTAGTTTAGATCTGAAAACTGGCTCTTCACAGCTGTGACATCGGAGCTGTGAAAGACGAGTTTTGAGAGCACTGAAAACCCATGATCTGGATCTGGTGCCCTGGGATTGCTGACCTGCTTCGGACCTTAAAATCATTTTTGAATCCTAAATATATAATACAGAGGGTTTCAGCATTTTTAAAAGTTCCCCGCACTGCTACCTACAACTCACATGTTCCTATACCGAATTCTGTGCCTGTTGCAAAGATCTGGTTGTACCAAAAAACTAAAGGTTAGAACTGCAAACAATCACTCTTTTCACCATCTATACGCTCACATAAATTATAAACTACAACTAAATTGAATACCACAGAAAATTTGAAAAATATATATGGTTTTTAATACTATTATGATAAAATGTCCTTTACAATCACATACATGTAAACAACATATACACATAAACATCACAAGTACATTACATAAAACAGGGAGATGATTTAAGATTATAAAATTAGTCTTTACAAAACTAAACTTATACTTTTTTTGTCACTGGGTGTCCATGAATTAGATCAGTGACATATAAGGACCACCAGTGCACCCTAGATCGTGCCTTCAATTCTCTTCGACACGTTTTGGTGGAAACAATTTATAACAACCACCTTCTTCAAGACTACTCTATCGATATCTCCTCCCCCAATACAATCTTATATGGTATTTACAAAAAAAACCATGATAAATCACATTAAATATTAGCACAAACTACACAATGAACAATGTATTACATACACAATACATCACAATGCCAGTTCATACCAGAAAATTAAATACACCCACTGTAGGCATTGTTTGTGAATTCATTTTACAATCAATACCAATGTATGTTTATAATGAAATAGCCCCTTCTTTAAAAATGTGAAATACTGGTCTTATCTGCAAGGGCCCTGAGGAACAGCTAGATGAATATATCACATGCCTCAATCTGGGGAATAGTAATCTCATATCGACTACCACCAAGAGTAAGCATAAGTGGGACTTCCTGGATATAACTATTAAAAAACTCTGGGGCCACTTTGAACGCTTCAGTAAGCCTACAGACAAAAACACATTGTTGTATTATTCAAGCTATCATCCCATAAACCAGAAGGATAACTTCCCCTTCGGACAGTTTCTCCAATTGCAGAGAAACTGTATCTCTTTTGAGGACTATAAAAGGTATTCTTAGGTATTAATAAACAAACACAGCGAGAGAGAGTATCCAAACAAATTGATAAGGCACTCAGATAAGAGAGCTAGATACTTTAATAGGGAAAGTATGTTCTTACAAGGAAAGGGTGAGAAGAAAAATGAGAGAATTGTCTTTGTCAGCAACTTTTCAGGAGTGAGCAACAGGGTTAAGAATTAAATCAATAGGAATTGGAACATCTTTTTTTTATTTGTCTTTAGTATCATTTCACGTGAAGAGGCAATGAGAATGAAACACATCAACATTGCAGCATTGTCTCCAATATACATATGCGATACACAGTCTGTCCGAGATGCCCAGAATGGGCAGCACCAGGAGGTGTCATTCATCCATTTACTGTCCTACCAATTACAACTTACAGTGATTCAGTCCAGGCCCCACATCTAGCCGGCATACACTACTCCAATTTCTACCCGGAGGGTGCCCAGCCTCCCACCAACTTCACTCTGCTAAAAATTATTCGCATCCACCTAAGGGGATTCTGCATCCACAGTAGGGTGTACCGGTTGTGGATCTCCGCCCTTCCCTTACACTCTCTCCAATTGCTCTACCATCTTTCCCCATACCTCTAGGTCACGTTCTGCATTCTCGTCAGTCCTCACCTCACCAGTTTCAGCCTACACTCCTAGGCCACAGTCCATTCCAATAGGTCTGTCAGATATTTTTGCAATTGGGGATGGGGGTGTCTGTACTAATCCAATGAATCGCAATGGGTCGGCTGGTTAACACCAGCCCCAGTAAAGCAAATCTATGCCTCACCTTCCTCCCCGTTTTGGGGATTGCAAGGAGGTCAAGGAGGCAATGACGAACCGTTAGCTCCAGCCTAACACCGGTGACCCTCTGGAGCATCCGCACTTCCCCAGCCCAGAAGGCCTCAAGTTTGTGGCATCCTCAGGCCACATGAAGAAAATTAATGGTCAGGGGATATTCTGACCCAAGACCTGCTGACCTTCAGGAGGCTACTCAAGACCTGGTTGTTCGACCAGTAGCAGCACCCCCCCCCCTTTTCTTTTTCCCTAGCGCCTTGAGACCCTCGCGGGTAAGTAATGCGCTTTACAAATTCTGTTATTGATTGATTGATTGATTGTGCAAATTCTGCGGCATAAGATAAGCTCAGTGCAGATAATAGAACTGTGTGAGCTTAAAACGTGCGTTACTCGAGGCGTCTTTCACTTGGGCACAAGCGCATTTCCACTAGCCATCTTTAAGTAGTTCATCCAGGTCCACAGTCCATCTATTGAGTATCAACGCCATATCAATGTGTCTGTCCTCTTTCAGTGCAGCATTTAGGGCCTCATTATGATGCAGTCGGACTAGCTTACGCGGTCCTGTTGGAGGCTGTCGGACCGCCGCGGTCTCATCGGAAGCGGTCAGTCCAACCACCGTATTATGATGTATGCATTGTGTACTTCAACCGACCGCTGAAAGACAGCTAACTCTGAGAGCCTTTCTCCGACTGCCAAGATGGCTGTCGGAAAAAAACAGCATCCATAGGGCAGTACAGGAATCTCCGACCGCCGTCCGGATTACGATGTGGGTTTCCGACGACCCGACTGTGGCGGTTCGACCACTTGCCTTGAGTCATCGGAAACTAAGGATTTGGGGTGCAGAGTCACCCAAATCTGCTTCTCTCCAGCAGTCTCCACCATGATTCTCTTCCTCCAGGTCCCCCCTACACCTGGGAAACCAAACCCCGATGACTCTGATCCTGTGGGCACCTTAATCCAGGTAATTCCCTCTGCAGTATGTATCCCCATTGACTGGACTGTGCACATTGCGCTACACTCCAGCAAAGGAGTACATGGTACACAAGGCATATCCTGACATATGTCATGCATGTGTGTACAATTCACAGGTTCTCTGTGATTTTGTACGCATTTGCAGTGACATATTTGGGGATATGTGCTACACTGTAGATGCAACTGCTGCAGTAGCAGCGATTGCATCATAATACGGCAGGGGGAAACTTCCCGGCCCCAGTGGTTGGAAAGGGTCCGAGAAGATGGCAGTCCGACAATCGGTCCGACTGGCATTGTAATGAGGCCCTTAGTCGGGAAATGAGACCCCTGTTAGAGGCCAGTGTGGGACTCCTCTGGTTGTCAACCAGATCTGCCGGGCTGTACAATAAAGTTTGGCATATCACCGGAACTACCTGGAGAAAAGGCCCAACCTGCTCCACAGTCACAAAGGTGCCATTCAGGTAGAGGTCCCCCGCTCTCTGACAACCACCCACCATCCTTCGGGACACATCCATCAGTGATTGTATATGTCGAAAAGGCTCCAGCCACCAGTAAGAGAGAAGCTTAGCATATGGGCCAGTCGCATATGGCTGTTTGTAGTTCTTCCGTCCGGATCCCCCCTCTAATTCCTCCTTCTGGTTCTTTGCAAGCCGGGCCACAAGAACTCGCTTCAGGAAGGCCCACATCCCATTCACTGTGTCCCCAACAGTGGCCCCATACACCCCTGCTAGGTGATCCCATAATAACTCATTTATACCAATTAGGCACGCTAGGGAAGTTCCTTCTGCTCGGACCAAGGATAGAATCATCAGGGGATCTCTCTCTTTTGAGCAGCCGTGCCAGTAGTTGCCATTATTTGTCCCATTCTCTTTTAAGCTGCTGCTCTCGTGAGGCACAGTATGTATATCCTTGCACGACTTCCTGTGACCCCCTGGGGTGGTGGAGTGAGCTAAAGAATGATGATGGATTAAACCCAGATCAGTTGACTGGGGGTGAGTGTTTGATTGGCTCAAACGTTCCGTCCATCATCCCCTTTTGTACCCCTTGGGCTGAAGCATCCACACTGTCCAATATTGCTGCAGCTGTTCAGGCTTCTTAGCTCCCGCAGCGTCCCCCAGGGCCACATTCATCCATCAACGCTATGGCGCTATCAATTACCAGCAAGTCTAAAGCAGGGTCTACGTGGCAGCAAGTTCTGGCTTGTCCTCCACTATGTCCGAGCCACTCTCAGCGGAGGTTGCGGACGTGATTGTCTCCACTAGGGCTCTAGCTTCCTCATTCTCCAGCCACTAGCATTCCACATCAAGCATACCCTCTTGTCTCACCACTACATTGGTTTCAGAACCTGACTCTTTCCTGTGTCTGCCCCGTCACCTCCCCATCGATCCATTCCAACGTGTTCGCTAGGACCAAGCGCAGGCTCCTCCAGAGCTGGGTACTGGGAGACAGCCATCACCCGCACCTTCAGCCAGTCCCACACCTCTTCAGTCTTTATGAAAAAATGAGATCGTACTTCATGCACTTCCAGCCCAGCCCAGTGGGCATCAATAGGGCTATCTCTGCAGTATCAGCTCCAGTAGCCAGCGTTCCCCCAGCACACAGCGAGCGTCACCGTACCAGGAGACTCAGACAGAGGACTTTCCCAGGAACAAATACCCTCACAAGTTAAGGCAGCAGCCCCTCCTCTGGCTGCCCAATGCTGCAGGCAGCGGTACCCTGTCGGTCTGGCACTGTCACTCTGCGTTTTAAGCTCCACGGGCCTCTGGCTGCATTGTCAACTCCACAATATCTCTCTTCAGACCCCCTGCCGGCTCCGTGCAACCTCGCGATCACGAGGGAACCACCTATCCGCAGATAGAGAGAGGGGTGGGGGAAACAGGAATGTACCATGGGAACTTCTTTCCTTGCCCACTTCGGTGCGGGCTTCTCCGAGCCTCAGCGTATCATCACAGCTTCTCACCTCCTCTCACTCTGCCGCAGAGAGCAGCTTGGGTAGGCCCCAGGGCCGGCACCACGCCAGCCGAGGCGAACCGGCTACCTCCGCTACACACTATCTGCTTCCTCCTCCTCTGACAGAGTCTCCCCGGTGCAGTAGGGGGAAGCCTCTTCAATACTCTTTACTCCGCTAGCCTTCCAGGGTCCAGTGCCTGCGTGCTGCCATGTTAGTCGTCCCTACTCAATCACAGGCATCCCGGTGCATATGGTGGCCCGAAAGGGCATCAAATGTGCCTTTTCGTCATCTTTGAGCAGCGGAGCTCATTACCGGGCTTGCTGCAGCCTCAGAGTAGCAAGATGTTGCAGGATTCATTCCCCGGGCCAGGAGCTCCCTGTTAGTGCTGCATCTCGGCCATCTTGCCCCACACCCCTGAAGTGGAACATTTTAGAAATCATAGAAATCAGGGTGTAAAATTATATATATAAATTTCCTTTACACTTTCAGAATGATGGTGAAAGTATAGGACACCAGGAGGTGACCTGAGTGAATTCTGTCTTTTATAAGATCAGGAGATGTCTATGTGCCAAAGGTAAAGGTTGATCTTTGAGATTGATGGTGGGACATAACGGTGCCTCACTGTATCTAGTTGAGTTATGCTGATTTCACAGAGCTGGGGTACAAGTCAGTATTGAATATTCATAGTGATCTCCTACAAATAGTGCCCCTTGGAATATCTGAACGATTGCGCTGGACATTTACACTCTATGTAAGCTGAGTTGAGACATTAATGTGGAATGAGGAGACACATATTGGTCTTTGAATGAAAATAATTATTTGAGTGAGGTTGTTGTTCCTTTAGGACACCGTAGAGGTTATTTTAACTGTGACTGGATAGAGTGGAGCACATGGTTTGGAGTGTACCTGAAGGTGTACAGCATTACGGATGATTGCATAAACAGCCAGTAGTATGGTAACAGAAAGTTATCTGTGTATTTGAGTGTCAATTATCTTATGAAGTGTGATGGTAACAATGTAAAATGATTGAAAGTATAGTATGTGGATTTTAGCGTATTTATAAAGATGAATGGGGAGTTTTATGAAAACCACAGGATCTTGGATGGATGGATTGGTTTTAACCTATTATATAGGTATTGGTTGTAAAATGAAATCACAAACAGTACCTAAAATTAATGTATTAGATTATGAGCTAGCATTATGTTGTTGTGTTGTGGATGGAATACATTGTTAATCATGTAATTTGTGTTATTGTGTATCTAATATATTGTTCATTGTGTAATTTGTGTAATTATTTAATGTGATATAATATGCTTTTTAAAGATATCATTTGAGATTGTATTGGGAAGGAGATATATATAGAGTAGTCCCGAAGAAGGTGGTTGTTATAAATTGTTTCCACCAAAGTGCATCATACAAGAATTAAAGGTAGGGTCTACGGTGCACTGGTAGTCCTTATATATCACTAATTTATGGACACCCAGTGACAATGCAGAAGTGTATTTACGGAAAGACTATTTTAATTGTCCTAAAGTGTCTTACCGTTTTATGTATATGTACATGTGGTCTTTATGTGTATATGTTTTATACATATATGTGATTTTAGAGGACATTTTTTATCATAATAGGATCAAAGCCATAGGTATTTTTCAAATTTTCTGTGGTATTCAAGTTTGTTGTCTTTTAGAATGTGTGTAAGCACATAGATTTTGGAATTGAGTGATTGCTTGTGGTTCTAACCTTTGCCTAGGGGAATCTTAAATTTTTTGGTTTACACAATCCTGTCCTGTTAGTGTGAGGGGTTGCTCTAATTTTTGTTAGGTTAACATCTGGTTGTACTAGCAAGGCATACTTATGAATCCTTGCAGAACTGATGCAGGTTCTTTGTAGAGAGGCCGATGAAATGAGTAACAATGTGCTGGATAGTAATTTACACTGAAGACTACGTACTAAATTAATTCATTTCTATTTTAGTACTAACTTGTAGCACTTCATACCATGCTACTGCTGTTTCGCAGCATTGTAAATAGCAGGCAATACAATGATCCAATTTAATGGTACACAATTAAGCAATCTTAAGGGGAACGAAACGTAAATTTGCCTAGGCAGGACTCAGACTTGTGATCTCGATACCACCGAGTGTTAAACTCACTTGGCCATCCTACTGCCTATATTGTATACTATATGAATGGCCAATATTAGTGTAATTATTAGCAAACAACGACACACACACGCAACATTTCATTTCACTGAATATACTGACTAGGCATGTAATTTTTCCGAACAAGCCAGGATGTAGCTTTTCTTAAAGAAATCAATTGCTCCTGTCTGCCTTGTACCCAGAGGGACCCCCGTGGCACCAAAATTGCGCCCTTCCTGTGAGGTACCGCTGTACTCCCGTGAGAGATGCTGTTCAAGATTCACATCCCTTGGTACTGTGGCACCATGCAAGCTTTCTAGGGGAAGCAATGCACTAAAAATATATTGCTGGAACTTCAGATAATGTTTCTCCATCCTTTTGTCACCTTTTCAATGATTTTGCACACCACATCATGTATGCATCTTGCACTCCTTGCAACAGAGCACAAATACTCTAATGTGTGGATTACTCTCATCCTGTTTCTTCTCCAAGATCTCTCGTGGAACCCTTTTCAAGGGGTCAGCCTCCTGTGTTTCTACACACGTTTTTTTTCTTTTGCCATTTTGCAGTCTCCTTCTCATGCATGCTTTTGTGGTATCTCCTCAATTTTCTTGCTACGATATTCTGGTAGTTCCATAGTCTCTATTGAATTATTCATACGTCCCTCTTACATGATCTTGTATTGCACCATATCCAACAATTCAAGTTCCCTTCGGATTACATTGCTGTTGCAAACTCATTAAGAAAACGATATAATAAACTGATTGACCATGCCTTGTAAAGATTCTGTGTGCCCAACCCTATTCTTGAACCTTGTTATGTGCCTTTGACCTACCCTTCTGCGCCCTCGCAAGGGCTCCCATTGACCTTAGTTTGATCCGTTCCTGTTGAGGGCACTAGGCCCAGCCGCACAAGTGGCACAGCTTTTTTATCAGCACAAGTAGGGTAACGCTAGGTGGTAGGAATTTTCAGGATTCTTCCGGATTCGGAAGTTTCAATAACAGAAATGTAAGGAAATTGGGTGATTTCAGACAAAGTTTGAAGTTTGCAGGAATTGTGGGTATGAAAACTTTGTGGAATCCATGCAAGACACACCACCCTGGAATCCCCTGGTTGTCTGTTTTTCAAAAATGCCTGCGGTTTGTAGGTTTGCATGGGTGGCAGCACAGCACATCCCCAAATATCGCAGCTACCCCTACTGCTTATCTCTCAATGTCACGCTTAAAGGTCTTTTGGCCAAAACTCAGTCAACTCCGCCGGCGGAGAGCAATTTATCGCCTGCCCCGATACCATTCTTATCTGGAGACATGTGGAAACTCAGTGTGGTGGGAAATTTGAGTCTCCCATCAGATTCCAGTACCTTCCATCACAGAAATGTGAGGAAAATTAGCTTTTAGTCAAACTTTCAGGTTTGCAACGATTGTGGGTAAAACAAACGTGGTGAGAACCATGCACGTCACCCCATCCTGGATTTCCTTAGGTGTCAAGGTTTAAAAAATGTGTAGGTTTGCTAGGCTTCCCTAAGTGCTGGCTGAGCTAGGGCGCAAAATCCACAGCTACCCAAATACTGCAAAACAAAGAGTCTGTTTTGAGTGGAAGAATTTGATGTATCCATGTTGCGTGTTGGGCCACTCCTGTCATTGGCATTAGGCCTACCCACACAAGTGAGGTACCATTTTTATCAAAAGACATGGAGGAATGCTGGTTGGAAGGAAGTTTATGCCTCCCCACAGATTCCACAACTTTCCATCACAGAAATGTAAGAAAAATGTGTTTTTAAGTCAGAATTTGAGGTTTGTGAGTGATTCTGGGTAAACAAAAACCTAGTGAGAGCCACGTAAGTCCCCCCACCTTGGAATCCCCCAGGTATTTAGTTTTAAAAAATGTGAAAGTATGCTAGGTTTCCCTAGGTGCCGGCAGAGCTAGGCCCAAAATCCACAGCTACCCACTTTGCAAAAAAAAGGGTCAGCTTTAAGTGCAAAAATGTGATGTATCTATGTCACTTTTTACACCGTTTCCTGTCGTGGCACTAGCCCTACCCACAAAAGTGAGGTACCATTTTTATCAGGAGACTTTGGGGAATGCTAGGTGGAAGCAATTTTGTTTCTAACTGCACATTCCAGAGCTTTCCATCACAGAAATGTGAGGAAAATGTGTTGTTTAGTCAAAGTTTTAGGTTTGCAAGAGATTCTGGGTAAAAAAAACCTGTTGATAGCCACACAAGTCACCCCACCCTGAATTCCCCTAGGGGACTAGTTTTTAAAAAGGTGTCAACTGAGCTAGGGCCCAAAATCTACAGCTACTCACTTTACAAAAAAAGGTCAGTTTTGAATAGAAAAATGTAATGCATCCATGTTGGGTTCTTGGCCATTTCCTGTTGTGGGCACTAGGCCTAACCACACATGTGAGGTACCATTTTTAGCTGCAGACTTGGGGGAATGCTGGATGGAAGAAAGTTTGCGGCTCTCTGCACATTCCAGAACTTTGCATCACAGTACTATGAGGAAAATTAGTTTTTTAATCAAAGTTTGAGGTTTGCAAGGGATTCTGGATAATACAACCTGGTGAGACCTATGCAAGTTACCCCTTCCACGATTTCCCTTGGTGTCTAGTTTTCAATAATGTACCGCTTTGCCAGGTGCAGCCTGAAGTAAGGCCCAAAATCCACATCTACCCACTTTGGGAAAAAAGGGTTCGTTTTGAATGGAAAAATGTGATGTATCCATGTTGCGCTTTGGCCCGTTTCCTATTGCGGGCACTGGGCCTACCCACACAAGTGAGATGCCATTTTTATTGGAAGACATGTGGGAACATAGAATCATAGAACATTTGGTATTACTAATTAGATTTCACTGCATTCATGACTTCCAAATGAAAGCCAGTGTGTAAGAAAGAAGACAATTTGAAAAATGCCCTCTAAATCACACGCTAGTATGGGTGCACACAAATTCAGAGATTGACAAATAACCACTGCTCCTAAACTGTATATCTTGTGCCCATTTTAGAAATACATAGGTTTCCTTGATACCTATTTTTCACTCTACATATTTGACCATATAAATTGCCACACAATGAAAAACCATTGTACGGTGCAGCTCAGTTGTTGGTTCTGGATACCTTGGGTTCCTGGAGAACCTACAAGCCCTAGATATCCCTGCAACCAGAAGGGTCTAGCAGATGTAACTGTATATAACTTTTGTTAATTGGCCATCGTGACAAAAAGTTACAGATGAAAACGTTGCCACAAATGGCTGTTTTTTCCTACTCACTTTCAACTTGTCTTTATTTCAACAGTCGGTTTCTTTGAGAAAACCTTGAAGGATCTATACATATGGCCCTTTGCTGAATTCAATATTGGGTCTACTTTTTAGAAATCTATAGCTTTCCTTGATCACCTATGGTTTTCACACTGGTTTCCACCACAAACTGGAAGTAGTTTGAAAGCACAAATCATAGGAAAAATGGGCTTCCTCTTTGAAAAAATCCAAAACTGTGGTAAAAATTTAGGGGGTATATTTATTAATGAGTTGCAGAACCCCTGCACCACACAAGGGGGTGCAAGGGCAATGCAACTACTAAGTCAAATTTATCAAGTCATGCAAGGCGACCTTGCGTGGCCCTGCGTGGCTTGATAATTCTAGAGTAATGCAAGGCAGCACAAATCGCTGCGTTGCGTTACTCTGCCACAGGAAGGCGCCCCATGGTTGGAGTGTGGATGTTCCCATGCATCCTCCCATGGATTTTGGTGCATTACCACATTTACTATTGCTGGTAGACCTGGGAATGCATCAAAATGCTACGCTTTCCCTGCTGAGGCGTAATGAAGAAAAATATCTTTATTTTCCTCGTTTTGTCCTCTTTCTTTGGAAAGATGTATATGCCTCAGAGGATTGCTTTTGTGCACAAAAATAATCCTGTCCGCAATGCAAGCACTCTTGCACCACTGTGCAAGGGTGCCTGCATTGGCGCTAGGCAGCACATAGTGCACAAGCGCAAGGAAAGGGCAGGATTGCGCTGTATAATATTAAATACTGCACATTCCTGCCCTTTCCCGCAGCAAGGAGGCACGCTGCATTGTGTGAAATGCTGATGAATCTGCCCCTAGGTTTTTTGATTCAGCTCAATATGTTGCTGAAAGCTGGGAAGATGGTGACTTTAGCACCATGCCATTTTTAGGAAAAATAGCAGGCACATTTTTCATATTTTTCCACCAAAACGTAGCTATATTTTGGCTTTTTTCTCGGTTCCCTTCATGGGAATCCACAAACTGTGGGTACCTTTAAAATTCCCAGGGTGTAAGTAAAAAAGGATGCCAATCAGGGCCGTTTCTAGGTGTTTTGCCGCCCTAGGCGAGAATTGAAAACTGCCGCCCCCTCCCTTTACTACCATCACTCTCTCCCCCTGTCTTACAGCTCAGCAAGACAAGAAGAGCTAACAGAACCAGAACAGGGGTCGCGATGGAGAGCAGTAGCAGACAAGCCAAAGAAGTCAGATAAGAAAGGAGGCAGATCTGCAAAATATTATAAATTCAGAAGAGATGTCAGAGTCTCAGCGGAAAGGAGAATAACGAAAAGGGGCAGACGAACTAAAACTTTCCATTCAGTCGGCCTCCACGGAAACTCGCGCGCACCTGCTGCACTCACTGAGAAACACACATCCAGTTCATGAGAGATTTAAACGTTCTTTTTTGGGAGGAAATCACTTTTGTATTACTTCATCTGTTTAAAATAGAAACAGGCTCTCTTTCACCACCAACTATATCTCACCCTTAAAGGGGGGCGCAGACAACATTCTTGTGTGATTGCATTTATATTGGTGCAAATGGGTGTCTGTGCGGATGGCCCAGATGTCGCATTGTTCGACAGACTGGGCACATGGTACAGCGCACACCACCAAAGTCACACTTCCAAATTGTTCTCAGTGCACAGGTGCAGCTTTCCTGTAACAGGTGCAACGCTCTCTGCCCGGCCCCCAGGTGTGAAGAAAGACACGCTGTTTCTCACCTAGTTGCGCACTAGCTCTGCAACAGCTGAGTTCACTGCCACCTACGGTGCCGGGTCGCTCAGCTCCGACTAGTCCCCGTGACTTCCTGCTTCATAGGTCGCCGCAGCAGCCGCTGCTGCTCTCCGCTGCCATGACAGCGCTAGGGACAGTAGGAGGGAGAAACCGGGCATGAGCACGCCGTGCCAGGCACGCACAGGGAGGGAGGAAGCAGAGGAAGCGCTCAGGTAAGCAATGAGGTAGCCAGGTGTGGTGAGTGCGCGCACACGATCTGCACCCCTCCTCTGACTACGACAAACGTGCGCGCTCGCGCAAAAGTGCATGAGAGGGAAGACACGAGAGACAGCCACTCTGTGTGTGCCACAAGAGTGAGACCAGTGGCGCATGGAATGTAAGAGTGCTTCCGAGAGCCACCGCCTTCCTTTTGTGTTCTGTAGTGTGCTATTAAACAATGCAGGGAACCAATGTGTGCCAGCACTGGCGTGAGGCTTACATTAATAGGATACCAGAATGTGATCGGAAACGTGGTCACAGAGGTAACTTCTGCAAACTCACGCGCAGACGTGTCCAAACCTGACTTGCATGTACTATGCGATACTTTTGTGATATTTTCTTTGAAAGCATCTCTGTTCGAAACTAAGACCATTGAAAAGCGGGGTTACTTTTAGCCGGCTTTCCGTCCCAACACAAAATCATTCTAACATGGCCGCCCCGTTTACTAGTTCAACGATTCTGCACGGCCTCCCCCTTTCGTTTTCCATGGTGAATGAAACAGCTGCTTACAACACTATCATGCTGACAAAATAGGTCAGTTCCGATTCTAGAGGAGATGCATGCCTGAGTCACTTGGCGCGATAGAGAGTTTGAAAGAGGTGGTGCCGTTCCCAAACTCATGTTTTTTTGCCTCCCTCCGCCTTTTGCCGCCCCAGGCGGCCGCCTAGTCTTGCCTAATGGTAGAAACGTCCCATTTAGGCGTGGATACTTTATGAGGAAAAAAGTAAGGGAGCCCTAATCGCTAAGTACCGAAAATAGCCGATAAAGGGCTCAGCACGGGGGAGAGAGCGGGAGCCCCAGCAGTTAAGGTTAAAGCTGTTCCCCGAAATCATGTCTTGTTTAAAGCTCGAGAATGCAACCCTGAATACCTCTTAATTTTTTGGGCTGCTGCTTATATTCGAGTTTTGTTAAAAACATTTTAGAGAAAAGTGGAAAAAAAATAACGCACAGGTTTTCCACTTTTGTTCAAATCTTCGAATCCAATAAGCCTTAGTAAGAGAGTGGGCGATGGTCAAATCATAAATCATTACATCAAAAAGACAGCAGAATGAAAAATATGCAGAGTCTGGGAAGGTATCTCACATATATTGAAAAGAAAATTAATGAAAGGCTGCAGTCACCCAGGCTACAGTGTTTATTTACATTTCACTAAAGGAATAAACCGCTATAAGAATCTAACATTTAACTCGGATGTAAAGTTAGCATATTCAAATTTCTTGTCCAATGACCTGCCTCCTAATTTAAGAGGAGGCGTTCCTTTAGTAAAAAAAAACTATAAACACACGGGTGAGCCCCACCTGCTGCGTTATCGTTATAGCCCCGAGCGGGAAATATATGCTATTTTGTTAACCACCTCTAAAAAAATTCATTTATGTAGATGTTACTCTGTACATGGAAGAGGACGGCTTGCAAAGAGAAATAATTTATAGGTTCCTTACTAAAGAAGGAAGCTAAATATATTTCACCCATGCATAATAGAATTACGGCCAATGGAAAATTACATTTGCATGAAGTGGCAGAGAGCAGCGAGAATGGTTTAGTGCAGGTAATAGGATAGAAACAAAGCAATAACGTTTTGCATGTTGCATATTAGGAGCTCTGTTTTATTTGTCCTCTTTGCGTATGTTTAGTTTGAGGTAATTCGATGGCAGAAGGAAATTACAATTCTATGAAAATCATACAAAGGAGTGTGCCTCGCTTGTTGCATCCTTCCTGCACATTTTGCATTTGTCCTGAATCTTTGCAGCTAAGTCTCCGTACAAATTTTACAATGATTTGAAGAACATGTATTTACTATGGTAAAAATGCCAGTTGAAATGGTTTCCACTGCATGCATCTCGTAGCATATGGGTGTAAGGATAAACGGGGCACTACTTTGAAGATAATTCTTGTTGATACAGATTGCACTTTGGAACTGGTTGTTGGTGTGTAAATATATCAATTTAATTTGGATATGCTTAAACAATATAAATGTCATTTGTGCTATCTGTTGGTCACAGAGTGTCTGAATCACAAAAAGGAGAACAGGGAACTTTAATACTATAGGATTCCTGCTATGCTTGTAGTAAATTTCCAAATTTTGGAATTCACAAAGGTTTCAGGAATGTAATTGAGACACTTGAACGATGCCAATTCCCAGGAATCTTCCTTAGAAATGTTTGTAAATTCCCATTGGCAACAACGCAAAGGCATCGCTGCATGCAATCATTTAGTGTAATTTAGTGTATTTAGTGTATTGTATTAGTGCGAACAGACAGAGAAAACTCTTCTCCTACACCTCACCAATTTTGTGAGTGGTCCTCTCCATTCCAACCTTGAAAACAGATGTACTCTTGCTCCCAACTTGAGTAATATATATCTCCAGCCATTTCTAGGGTGGGAATTGTTGAAGGAGATGTTTGTGAACACTCACTATACTCACATAATACTCCCTGTATTTGTGACACTACCCAAACTTTCCAGGTCATTGCCGTTCTTGTAAAAAGTTGTGCATGCATTAAAAAAAAAAAATCAGACAGGTTTATTCAACACAACCCCAAGTCCTCATTCAAACTCTTGGTGTAGCAAATGGATTTTCTGACATTTGACTCTCCGCCCAATACACAAAATCATTTGTGCATGTTACTTCAACTATCATACACTTTTTTTTTTTTTTTTTTTTTCGGGGAGAACATGGCGGCTGCATGCTGAGCGGTCGCTCGCTCCCGGAGCTCCTGCGCCCACCGTCGGCTTACCTGCTGGCTCAAGCTTAACTAACGATTTGCCGGATGGTATTAGGTTGATTTTCCCGGGCTCGTCCGGGTTCGGAGTCTTTTTGAGCCCGTGTTCCGCTGCTCCACGCGGTGTTGCAGCGGGGGATGTGTTGTGGTGAGGCGGGAAGATGCCTCTTTTTTCCGCCTCGTTGGTCTGAGGCCGCCCTGGAGCTCCGGCGGGGCCGCAGAGCGGCTGCTCGCGGCCACCTCCGGGTGAAGAGTGGCAGCGCCAGCATCAGCGGATTCTTCCAGGCTGGTGATCGGAGGAGTGAGAAAATCCGGCAGGAAGGTACTGGTGAGGCTTCGGTCTCTTTGCCGAGAACAGGTACAGGGGGGATCGAGGGGGGCACTGGTGGTCGGAGGCCACAGCAGGTCTTAGTTTTTGAAAATCGAGTGCCCCAAGAGGTTTGCCCCCCCCCTGTCACAAGGGCTACAATCAGCGTCAATTATTAAAAGGGGAGGCAAGAGGCATAAAAAAGCGGGTTTTGAGATTCACTCTAACTCTAACAAGGATGTAAATACCACCAATAAAGCCCCTGAAGATTCACGTAAAGCTGATATTAACAACGCCAATAAGGCTCCCTTAAAGGCGCCTGAAGTCTCTACCGATATTTTTGTATCATCGTTGCCAAGTGCGCCTTCTTCACTCTCACCTCCACCTAGTAGTTCGGCCTTCCAGACCTATTTCGTTAAAGATAGATCCATAAAGTCCAGGAGACTTAAAAAGTTACCGGCTAGTGAACCAGTTAAGGTTACCCCCTCACTTCGCTCATATTTTAGGGTTCAACCAGAGGTTTTGGGTATTGGTGTACAAAGCGAAGCCCTTAGAGGGATCACAGTCACCCAAAACTCTCCAGCATCTGCCATATTATCACTGGCTGCAGCAACTAGTAAAATTAGTAAAACCATGGAGTTTCCAATCAACTCGCAGGGAAACTCGAATATTACCCTTGATTGCACGGTGCTAGAAGCTAGCCCTATCAGCTCTGCTATTACTAACTCTGTTATTTCTAATTCTGCCAGCACCCCACTAGGGCACTCTCAATCCCAACTTCAGACCCTGCCCCAATTCCAATCCCAACTTCAATCATTAGCAGAATTAAACAACGATATGGGTGAGGAACGGGAGGTTACTGACTCTGGCTCTGGTTCTGGCTCGACCTCTATACTTCCGCCTCCACCCTCAGCTCTGGAAGCTCTTTTTGGAACACTGTCTGAAGACATAAAGAAGGGTTTCGCGGTGTCGGCGAGCAATCAAGCAGAGATCAGAAGTTTTTGCGAGTCTTTGGAGAAAAAGGTGGACTTGCTGAACTCAAGGACGGTTGCCTTAGAAAATAATGTCGGAGAGCTAAAGGCAGATTTGGGGACGGCAAAGTCGGATATTTTGTCACTAAGGAAAGAGGGGGCAGACCTTCGTGTAAGAATGGAAATGTTGGAAAATAATGCCCGCAGGAACAACTTGCGTCTTTTGAATATTCCAGAGGGGAGTGAGGGTTCAGATCTTAGATCCTATATTGTTTCCCTACTTAAGGTCTCCCTCCAGTTAGAAGACTCAGAAGAGTCACTAAGGGGCACATTACGATGGCGGGCGGAAGCACCACCGCCGTGCTGGCGGATGCAAAAAGCACCAGTTACCGCCGGCACGCAGCAGTCCACACGCCCGTCCAATTACGATGCGAAAAGTAGGCCAAACACCGCCGGCAAGCCAGCAACACCGTCCGCCATCAAAGTGCGCCCGTACACGTAGCGGCGCAGCCCAACTGACACACACCGTCCGACGAAACAAGTCCCGCCCGGCGCATAAATTACGATGCCGCAAACAAACGGCTCCCATGGCCAAGAGATACCGTACGACAAACCGAAGCGGTAACACGGATGCCGAGCACGGACAACGAAGAAGCGGCTCCCCGAGCATGAATCCAGCACTGCAGGCCCTCCCCATGCTTTTGCTGATGCACCACCAAGGACGCAACGTACCGCGGAGACGCAGGTAGGCACACACACAACAAGTGCACGCAAACAGCGCACACAGTGCAAGGGCGGAAAAAGAGGACAACCCCCCACCAGCGCGTGTACACTACACATCCACCATTGCATCCACATATGACACACAGGCCAAATCGTAACATCGCGGAACACATGTGTACACATCACCTGGGACTAGGAACCAACCACCCCGTCACGGCCCCAAAGCGCCGATGACGCCGCCACACATGCGCACAACGCAGAGGACAACCGCAGCGCCATGCATGCGTCGCACACAGACACAGGGACACAACCAAGCAGCACACACATCAGCCCCACCCCGAACGCACATGACACGTGACAGGCCTGCCACAGACATGTCCCCAACGCCCAATTCACGGACAACACCCAACGCCACACAACCGACGCATACATGTCAGTGAAGACACGCAACAGCAGGACACACCCCAGTGTAACAAACATGGCGTAGCACACAGCGGCGGCAACACCAACTAGGAGAAGCAGGGCCCCTTTGGGAAGAGGAACGCCAGTACCACCCAGAAACACCCATACCACCCTGCACATATGAACAAGACATATAAAACGGAACACCAAAGAGCCCGGGGACCGACAACAGGTGGCCCAAGAATAACATTCACACACAAGGCCCAACGCAGAGCGGAAAGGCAGCCTGCCGCCCACACAAGGGAGAGCAGACAGCACTGAATGACCTTCCATTCCAACTCCGAAACCACAGCCCTACGACAGAAGCCGGTGAATACAGCCATTGTCCAAGAATAGACCAACACAGGCATGCCGAGGAGACCGACCACAGGGCAGATAGCGCATATCACAGAAGCACACAACGGACGGGGAAGAAAGAAGAAAACACTCCCCCATGTCGGCCACATGCAAGTTAATTGGAAGGAGTCACACATCACTGACCTTGAACTGTCTGAGAAGCATGTGGGAAGAGGGCCCGTGTCCTCCAAACAAGCCAACAGAACACAAGTCCTGTCTCCCTACGACTACACAGAGCTCACAGCAACCTCGGAGCGTGCACATTGCAGACTGCACACACAGCCGGAGCACGCCACCTCAACGAACCGCTGCGAAATGGCAACCGCAACACACCTACCCAACTACGCCGAACAGCTCAAGCTGTACAAAACCAACCTGTTCCATACATTGGGATGCGATCTCCTGTCCCTGCTGAACGTAAGTTACCGACTGACTTACCGCATCACATTGTTCAGCTGCGTCATGCCCGTCTTCTACTGTCGGAGGTGTCCCTACCAGCATCCCGTCGAGATATGCCTCTCCAACCCGGCATGTCTGAAGGCGGACCTGCTACCACTACTCCTCCCTCTGGACGCACACGACAGGGCCTGCTCTGCCTATGGGGGCATGGCGTATGTGGCCAACATCGCACCCGCACTGAAATGGGACCACTGTGCCTCCACACGACGGATCATCGAGAACAGCTACATCGAATGTCACCCAGCATGCCCCATCATGGTCCTCCAAGGGACAACTTACGAACAACACCTTGACAGCCACCATCCGCTACATTGGCTGGCAAACATGTACACCACCAATGACATGGAAGCCCTGCTGGACGGCATCGCATACCTGACAACCTGTCAATTCGTCGGACCACAACGCAGGTTCCCCGAGTGACCTATGATGTCCAACCCCGCACCCATGCTTAGCTTCCGCACGGACTGGCCAGTCACCACCACAACAGCCATACCAAACGACCGGCAACTGTAACCACACCATCAACGACATCGCCATGACATCGGATATGACCGGGACATGCACACTGTTCCCCATCACATCCAGGAACACCGCATGCATCGTGGGAGGCAGTGGCATGGGCTCTGTGTATCGCACCCACATGGACGGAACTGCACGAACAACCAGGACACGACATGGATCCAGCGCCCATGGACACACACACCGCTCAGTGGACATGAATAGGTCGCCTGGAGTCTGTGGGTGCTGCACCCCTCCCACCCCCGCCCCGGGAATCCCATACCAGGACCTTTGCATGGACGACAAGTGCATACAACAACAACACGACCCCAGTGACTGTGACATGTCCAGTAACCACCACAGTGCAACAACAAGTGGCACGCCGCTGCATGCACGCAAGCACATGCCCTGATGTCATCTCACATGCACGCGTGCATGAGGAACAACCGCAGCAAACCTGTCACATGGAACTGAGATGGACTGTGCCCATGATGCCAAGCGGTCTGGTAGGCTACATGTATACCGTCTGTGTCAAAGTCCGCAGCTCCGCAGCTATACGTAAATGTACATTAGCACAGCCTTGGCCAAGCAGATGTCACTCTGAAGCCCACATCCCACATGCAACAGCCAATCACATGTAACCCCATACCCTATCCCATTTGCAATCATGCTCAGTATATCCTCAACATGTATTCCGCTGCCAGTAGTGTCCACTATACTGCATCACAGAGGACAGAAGACTCAATATAATGTTTGAAACCAAAACTGTCTCCGCTGACTCATTTCACAAGTACGAATGAGAGAGGATGAGAGTATGTGAAGTACACGGCAGTCGTGACATGACCATGTAGTCCACTGGTATTGGATGTCAACGCAAATGAGTAGCACTACTGTGGAAGACACACATGTGTCGTGTGAAGTCGTATGGACGCAGTGCTCAGGTGGGTGGGTGTGACGGGTAGATGCGCACATGCCAAGTTGGAGCACGCCGTGTTGGGAGGGGTCATGAACAGTACACCACCGCTTCCCTGGGCATTGTGAGAGGACACCTGTCGGGGGGAGTGGACACGTGTGTGCACAGCAGCCGGGCACACGTACAAAGCGGTACCAGGCGCACCTCAGCCCACCCTCTGTGGACAAGCTGGATCCTGTTGTGCGCCCGCCATGCCCCTTGACTAGGCACACACAGCCCCAGTCGACCAGGTGTAACCCCAACATAGTCAATCCGCACAGGCGATACAGGGCACGGGATGGCAGTGGAGCATGGTGTGTGAGAGGTCTCCTCGCGCTCCTCCTGGTCATATCACGCAGGCAATAGAACCTCAACGTCTAGCATGGCACAAGTCAAATGGAAGTGTAGGGGGACGCACCACAGCACGAGCAGCACTGACGTCACGGGAGGTGGCTCGCACCATCCCATCCATTGCCCATCATACCAACCACGCCACATGCCATTGCGACTAAGTGCAAGCGCGTGCGCCACCACCCCCGAGCCCTCCCCAGAGAGGCCAAAGAGTGAATGTGTGGGCCATCAGCCGCAGACGGACGCGGCCTGGCCGCAAGGGCAGCCACAGCCACTGGGTGTCGCAGGTGGCGGATCCGGAAGGCGAAGACTGTGATGCATAGTCCATGCAGGCCGGGTCTCCATTTGGGGCACCACGCAGGTGGACGGCGTCCCGCCACACATCATACCATGAGACAGCCCACTCGTGCAACTGGACCCACACATACACTCCTTGCCCTCTCTGGTGCGAGCTTGGGGCTGCCTGTGCAGGCGCTAGCCTCGCAGGTGAGCATGCATATTGGGGGAGCGAGGGGAGGACATGAGGGCTGGGGCGAAGATGACTGTATCACTGTCAGTAAGTACAAGGGATGACCCAGATGTGGAAAGGAAGAGACGTGTCCCGTGTGTACTGCAACTAGTCGCCAATCCAACTACCCCCCATGTCCGGAATGTAAGCCCGCACCTAGGCCCGCCCATCCGCCACATCGAACATACCACCAGCACGACAACCTTCCCATTCGAAACACTGACTGGGGGTGGCGACCAGTGTACAATCATGTGTAGCCTACCCACGCGTACATGTGGGCCCTCCATGATCCATGTCACCTGCGGCAAAGTCATGACATGTGCAATGAGGGAAGTGAGGAGAGCTGTCCGCCCCACGCGCAGAAGGTGCATCAGCTCCACAGACCCAGCAGCGAGTCCAGCAGGGGTCACATGTGCAGGGGCAGCTGTGCCTGGTGTGAAGGCACATGCATATAGACAGCACATCGACCAATGTGTAGTCTGCCCACATCTACAGTCCATCATCATGCGGACATAGGAATTGAACACAGGGCAACACATCTTCAGTTGGTGCACCCACCGTGACCAACAATGCGCAATCATCGACGTACCCGCCCTGTGCATGGCCCCCCACCCAACGGAGGCACATCCAGTGCCACCATCCCACACACACAAGCCTTCCACGGAACATGCTGTGTCCAATGGTCAGTACAGAGTCAGCGCCCATCTGGTGGATCCTGAACAGGAGACACATGCACACACATGCCAGCTCCCACTATGTACGTCTGCCACCTGGCACGTGCAATGTAACCTCTCACCTGTGACGTGTGACTGCAAGCACACAGCCGTCTTGGCATGGGGCTGTCAATGTGGACACCTGTCAATGTTTCGGGAGGTGTGATCCGTACAGTGCTGTACATAGGGTGCAGTGCTGACACCTACTACTGTCTCATATCCCCTCGTGCCACAGGTCTCACTTGTTTTGGCCGCTCAGCCTGTGCCCACATCGTCGTCGTCGTGTGCCATACTCATCCAGCCGCGGAAGCAGTTCCATGCTCAGCAGACATTCATGTTGCCGTGGCGTTGCCGCTTGACGGATATGCAGTCAGTCCCCATCAGCACGCCCCGCAAGTCATTGGGGCCTAGATCCCCATGTGCATGCACATGGCAGTGGTTTGTATCACTAGCCATTGCCATTGTTGGGAGACCTGTGTAAGTGTATTGTGGCCGTGCCGTCCCAGCTTGACAGCTGGGCTGTGGCTCATGTGCTTGCTCAGTCATGTCAGTGATGTGTATGCGAAATTGCTATGTGTCGTGTTGCTTTGACATGTGTCCTCTGCCATTGTCCCTAGGCGGAGACCGAACATTGACCGCCCATACCAATTGCTGGCGGACATGGACGATACAGAGGTTATTAGGAAGTTTCGGCTGGACAGGCCAACCCTGCATCGACTGTGTGCCATGTTAGAACCCCATCTCCGTCCCCGCAGGGTGTATCCGACTGCTGTCACCCCCACGGCTAAGGTGATGGCCGCCATGCATTTCTTCGCCACTGGGTCATTCCAGCACACAGTGGGCATTGGAGGAGGAATGTCCCAGCCCATGTTCAGCAAGGTGCTGAGGGATGTACTGGCAGCCATGATGCTGTACCGAAACAGGTACATCCGCTACCCCAGGGCTCGTGAATTGGCGGCAGTGAAGGGTGCATTCTATGCCCTTGGCAGAATCCCACACGTCGTTGGAGCCATTGACTGCACACATGTCGGCCTTGTTCCACCACAGGCCACTGAGCACCTGTACCGCAACAGGAAGCACACGCACTCCCTGAATGTGCAAGTGGTGTGCCTTGCGGACATGGTGATCACCCACGTGTGTGCAAAGTTCCCAGGCTCGGCCCATGACGCACACATAATGCGCAACAGCATCTTGCCACGACTGATGTCCAATATGCAACAGGATCGTGCCTGTATTGTCGGTGAGTATGTGGAGTGGTGTAGCGTGCTGGTTGTGCGATGCTGTCCCCTGTCCAGTTGGAATTGCAACGGTTCTCTGTGTCCCTCACACCCAGGTGACTCTGCGTACCCGAATGGGGCATGGCTGCTCAGTCCATTGAGGAATCCTCGCACCCCAGCAGACGATCGCTACAATGAGGCACATGGGAGGACCAGACGTGTGGTCGAGCGTACCTTTGGCCTCCTCAAGTCCAGGTTCAGGTGCCTGGACCGCACCGAGGGTGCGCTGGCGTACTCCCCACAGAAGGTGTGCCAGATAGTGGTGGCGTGCTGCATGCTGCACAATCTGGCCATTCGGAAGCAGATCCCCCTCATCGTGGATGACGGAGATCAACCAGGGCCCCAGCCCGCAGACCAGGACAGCTCGAGTGAGGAGGACAGCGGAGAGGAGGAAGCTGGGAATGTGCGGCAGCAGCTCATCGCCCGCTACTTCACTTGACGGTGAGTGTCCATGTACGACGGCTGATGTGGCTGTATCTGTGCAGGTGTGTGTGTGCTGTGTCAGGGTGGCCGTTTGTTCACTGCGTGCTGTGTGTCAACGCTCCATGGCCAGGGTAGTATGCCACTGTTGGTGGCTGTGGCATTGTGCCCTATTGCTCTGTGCGATGTGTGTACATTGCTTGTAGTTGTTGACATGTACTGTGTGATGGGTGTGTGACACACTCATTGAATGTGCTCCTGTTCTGTCTCCCACCCCTAGGTCCCTACAGGCCCTCCGGATTCAATTGCCATGCCACGCATCAGGTGCCTTTCCGCCCAAGGTGGCCGTTGTATTCCGTACAAATAAAACACAGGGCACAAACAGCAGTTAGTGAAAAAGGTGCATTTATTACAAACTGTGACATGTGATTGTGTGTAAGGTGATGACAAAAGTGGTGCGTGCAGTGACAATGAGCTGTCGGTCATGGCTGCGTGATGATCAGGGTGTACCCACTGGTTCTATGTCCATAGTCCAACACACACATGCCATCCAGATGGCTGTGTGGAGTGGGATCGTAGTCCAAGTCAATGCAGTGGCTGGTCAAGGAAGGCTGGCGGAAGGCTGGCTGGCTGCCTCACTTGCGCTTGGAGCGTGCGAAGTCCTCCCGGGAGATCTGTTTCCACTTCGGACGGCCCCTTCCACGCTTGCGAGGGGGGTGCCTGCTTGCGACATGCTGGTGGTTGAGGTGTGCTCACTGGCAGTGGACGCAGGGGAACTGGACACTGCTGCTCCACCCTGCGCCCCGGCAGGTGGTGGCGGAGGGGAGCTGCTGTCCCTGGCTGTGACCTCACCGCCACCACCAGCTGGCCCATGAGGTCCACGATTTGGCCCATACGGGCATCCATGGACCTCAGCACCCCCAGCACCTCACGCGTGTCTGAGGCAGACCGGACCCATTGTCCTTGGGCCTCTTCATAGGCCCCAAGGACTCTGGCCATTTGAGGCAGGGCATGGCTCCCAGGGGAGGCTGGCGTTTCCCTGACCCTGCTCCTCCTACCAGTCCTGCTGCCACCGGCCCTGCCCACTAGCCACATTGCTCACCACGGTCCTCGCTGTGGCTCCCAGGGTGGATCCAGTCGGCCGGGCCACCACCTGCGCTGGGGCTGGTGCCAGCGAAGACGTGGCGGTGGTGGCGGCGGTGGTGGTCGGTGCGGCGATGGTGGCGGTTGCGGCAGTGGTAGTGGCCACAATGACCGTGGGTGTGGCCGCAACGACAGTGGCAGCAGGGGGCTGGGAATGTTCAGCAGCCCTGGATGATGGGTTGGTGGGTAGGAGGGGTCCTGGGGAGCGGCTGGGCCCTGCCACACCAGATGGGCCTGCTTGGTGGTCCGTGTCCGAAGAGGAGGACAGATCCTCCAGATCCGTGTGTCCTCGTTGGGGGCTCGTAGGCTGGCTGTGCTGGCTGCTGGCTCCATCCCCAGCATCCAGCAGTTCGTCACCTGTGGAGAGAATGAGATTTGTTATTGTGTTGCACCTGGCGAAGTATGTATTTGTCGTCTGACATTGACAGTTCGTGCAATCTCGTACATGGGTTTCCCGGAGGCGTGTGTGTGGCTGTAGCATCTGTAGTTGTGTGTGCTTGGCAATGGGACTGTGTGCTGTGCACATGTGGCATGGGACGGATTGGCCATGCCGATGGGTGTGTTGCTGTGCCCCTACTTATTGTGACTCTGGTGTATGCGGGCTCCTGGCCCATCCTGGGTCTGGTTTGTACTTTGCTTTTGGTGTTCAGATGGGACGCTTAGGAACGCATATGGCAACATGGGGGCCATGCCCCAGATTCGCATTTGGGAGGGAATATGCTTTTGGGGTTCAAATGGAACGCTTAGGAACGCATATGGCAACATGGGGGCCATGCCCCAGATTCGCATTTGGGAGGGGATATGCTTTTGGGGTTCAAATGGAACGCTTAGGAACGCATATGGCAACATGGGGGCCATGCCCCAGATTCGCATTTGGGAGGGGATATGCTTTTGGGGTTCAAATGGAACGCTTAGGAACGCATATGGCAACATGGGGGCCATGCCCCAGATTCGCATTTGGGAGGGGATATGCTTTTGGGGTTCAAATGGAACGCTTAGGAACGCATATGGCAACATGGGGGCCATGCCCCAGATTCGCATTTGGGAGGGGATATGCTTTTGGGGTTCAAATGGAACGCTTAGGAACGCATATGGCAACATGGGGGCCATGCCCCAGATTCGCATTTGGGAGGGGATATGCTTTTGGGGTTCAAATGGAACGCTTAGGAACGCATATGGCAACATGGGGGCCATGCCCCAGATTCGCATTTGGGAGGGGATATGCTTTTGGGGTTCAAATGGAACGCTTAGGAACGCATATGGCAACATGGGGGCCATGCCCCAGATTCGCATTTGGGAGGGAATATGCTTTTGGGGTACATGCTGTGAGCCATGGGTGCCGAACGTGACATGTGTTGTGGCAGCATGACAGTGCATGGTTTGAGGTGTGTGCATGCTTGACATGGCCTGCATATTTGCTGTCTGTTGTGATTACTGGACATGGCATTGGACGCATCGTTATGAGTGAGTGATAGTTGTGTGCCAGCCAACGTATTGCAGTTGTCCCATCTCCTTGGTGTGCGTGCTGCCCTGTGCCATGTGCATCACTGCAGTGCTCGGGGGGGGTGTGGCCCATGTTGTGTGTTGTTGCTCACAGTGTGTCGTGCGCTTAATTGACTTCTGGCACATGGTTGGTCATGGGCATGTATCTTAGCGTGACTGCTGTATGTGTGGCAGCTGTGCGGATGACATGCCTTTCATGAGACTGGGGCTGACGGATGGGATGGATGGTATGTTGTATGTGCATGGTGTGTCTGTGAGTTTGATGGGTTCAGTGGTGTTCGTGTGCATTTATGTTGTTCCGCTCTGTTGCGTCTAGTGTTGTTTATCTTACATAGGCGTAGTTGTGGGGTGTGTGGTTGACAGGCAGTAGGGGCTACATGGACAGGACTTCAATGGTGTTTCGGTTGTGTGTGATGAGTTGCACAGTGGCTGCCGTGTGGGACTATATTCAGTGTGGCTTGTGCATGCAGACGTGGCTCCTTGGGTGTTGCTATGTCTGTGATGGGTCATGTGGGGTGTGAGTCTGTTGTTCATGTCCGTGTGCACATTGTTCACTTGTTCGTGACGGTGGGCGGTGCTGCGTGTTCGTCTGCTACGTGACATGTCCCATGTGTTGGTCGTGTTATGGTCCTCATGCCTCCAGTAATCCAGCCCTGTCCAGTTTCCCACCTGCAAGTTGTTCGTGCGTGCACTGTACTGGATGCCACATGGCTCTAAGCGGGGGTGCTCCATGTTGCAGGTCTGTGGGGGTTGGGGGGTGTTGTGGGTCGTGGGGGTGGCTGGACACCCACTGACACCGATTGCTGTGGACCGTGATGTCTGCCTTTCGGCTGTCGTTGTGCACTGCGGTGGCTGACACGTGGCTGTGGGGTGTGGGGGATGCTCCTCCTTGCTGTGCTGTGGGACTGGGGCCTGGTGTGTGTTGTACTTGGGCTGTCCACCGTCCCACCCACTGCACTTTGTGTTCCTGCCACTTACCTGTTACTTGTCGGTTAGTGCAGCTGTGGCGGACACATGGGTGTGGTGGGTGCTCGTTGTGGCGCTTCTGGCATATTTGGGGACCTGTTGGTGGTTACGTGGCTGGCTGAGTGTACACATGTCCCCACGCATCTTACAGTTGTTCGGTTTGGGCTGTGTGTGGTGGTGTCTGTTGCATGTGTGTGTGATGTGTTGTGTATTGTGTGCTGGACATGGGGGTGTTTGTCCCTGGGAGCTGTGGCATGGTAGTTGCGCATGTGAGTACATAGCGGTGTGCTGGTATACATTGGTTTGTACTTACCAGCCTCCACTCCCCCTGCTAATCCGGCGAGGATCTCCGGATGTATTACGACTCGCACCTTCTCCTCCCACGCTTTGAAGGTCTTAAAGAGCGCGGGATTCCCTCCGCCTGTGACGGCAGCCAGCTCTCTGTTTTTGCCCTCCTTCTTCTTGACCAGGCTCTTTACGTCATTCCAACGTTTGTTAATTTCTCCTCTGTTCCTGGGCAGGGTCCCGACTGCATTGACCTGGTCTACGATCCGGTTCCACATTCTGTTTCTGGTGGCTAGTGGTGTGTGCTGGACCATGTTCCCATAGATTTGTGGGTACACCTTGATGATCTCGTCGACCATGACCGTCAGCTCCATGGGCGTGAACTTGGGCATTCTTTGTGGTGCCATGGTGTTTGTGGTGCTGGTGCGGTGTGTGTTGTGTAATGTGCAGGGGGTTTGTGGTGCCGGTGTTTGGTGGTGGTGGTAGTGGTGGTGGTGTTTGGTGGTGGTGGTGGTTGTGATGTGTGCGTTTCTGTGGTGTGCTGCTGTCCTTGCTGTGTCACTGTGTCCTCTCCTCTCCTCTCTAGTTTGCAATGTAGCAAGGGGTTGTGGTCTGTGGGAGTGCTGCTTTTGTACTCACCTATGTGGGTGTGTCCTCATGGTCTGTTGTTTTCAGGTGTGTTGTGTCTGGGGTTCTGGCCTTTGTATTTTTTGTTTGTCCGGGGGGTGTTTTCGGGATGTGTACTGTGCTTGTGTATTTGTGCGTGCCTTGCTGTGTGGACTTGTTGGCCATGTTGTGTGCTATTGGTTTTGTGTGCGGATGGTTTCTGTGCAGGTACGTTGGCGCCATGGCTTCTGCCGTGTCGATTCTCATCGGCGTTGTTTGCGCTGGCGGGCGGTATATTTGTGGTTTTTCCGCGTTCATGTCGGTGCGATCGTAATTTCACGTGCGGTGTGTCGGCCGTGAGGGCGGGCGGTTTTGTGTTGTCGTGCGTGTTTCCGTCCGTGGCGGGCGGTTTGACTCCGACTCGGACGTTGGCGGGCGGTATTTTGTGTGCTTTTTCCGCCGATGGCGGTTTTCGGTTTGTGTAATCGTAATGGCGTGGTCGGTGTTCAGGCGGTGTGTGCGGGCGGATTTTTGCCGCTTCCATGCCTGGCGGATTCTTTTACGCCGGGTATCGTAATGGGCCCCTAAGTTTGGATATACAGAGGATTCACAGGGACCCCTTTCGTAGGAATCCTAATAGGTCCAAGCCTAGGAAGATCTTAGTTAACTTTCTTACATTTGCACTAAAAGAGAAGATTCTAAATTTAGCATTAAAAACGAAAACATTGAAGGCTAAGGAGTTCTCTTTTGAAATACGCTCCGACCTTTCCAGGATCACATTGGATAGACAGTGGGAGTTGGGAAGGAAGTTAGAAGAGTTTAGGAAACATGGTGCTGTGGCCCAGTTGAAGTTCCCCGCCTTCCTGAAAGTAATGCATAATAATAGGATGCATAATTTGAGATCAGTTCAGGAGGCGGACGAGCTCCTTGATCTGATCAGTAAGGGGGGCCCCTAAGAACTCGACCTGGTTTGGGAATAAGGATTAGCAATCTAAATAGATGTATGCTGCATGGAGTGTGCTAGCTTTAAGTTTGACACTAAAGAGAAGGCTGAATAATAGAAGGAAAAAGAAATAAAAAGTACAAAAGACATATAGACAGTTTAAGTTAAAAGTTAAGTATCACAATCATTTAGTATTCACACATATAGACTTTCACGTAGGGCTTTCTCTTTCGTTATTAGTAGGTGGGGCGGGTGGTTCCGGGATGCAATTTCTGCACCCTTTGTCCAGATAATCGGGGTAAGGGTTCTCCAGGGGTGGGGGGTGGGGTTGCATGGGCACGGGTGCAGGGGTGGGAAGTGGGTTAAAATTCAAAAAAGGTCTCTCATTCACCTTTTTGTAAGTTTGCCAACCTCAAGGATTAGAGTTAAAAATACTGAGTCTTTCTGGTGCTGGTGCTGGTATTGGTTCTTTCAATTATCCCGTATGGAGACTTGGAGCTGGGAGGATCCGCCATGAGTTCGGTACGATTTCTGTCCTGGAACGTTAATGGACTGCGCGTAAGACCCAGAAGAGATAAGGTTATGCAGTACTTGGGGGATTCTCCCGCGCAGGTCATTATCCTCCAGGAAACACATTTACTCAAAGAAGAAACAGATAGTCTTCTTAAGAATAGAAGGTGGGTCGGCTCTTATGTTTGTACTAGCCAAACTGCAAATATAAGAGGGGTCTTGATTCTGTTTAAAAAATCAGTTAATGCTCGTATTCTGGCACAGCTTGTTGACCCAGGTGGCAGGTGGGTCATTGTGAAAGCAGTTATCATGGGGATCTTGCTCACAGTTGTGGGCTATTATGGGCCCAACCAAGATGATCCTTCTTTTTTGAAGTCTATCTTTTCTCATTTGCTAGATTTCCCTGACCCTGTTATCCTAGCAGGCAATTTTAATATTGTCCTGAACCCCCTACTAGATAAATCACCGAATAACAGAGCTAAGGCTCCTTGTAAATCACGGGATTTCCTTTTGGTAGCAATGAAGCAGTACGCCTTCTTTGACATCTGGAGGGAAAGAGCAGGACAGCAGTTAGGAGTCTCATACAGGAATTATAAATATCACCACCAATCTAGAATTGATTACATTTTGGTTAGTCATTCTTTAAAGAGCAGAGTAAAGGATATTGTATATTTGGCCCCTCATCTTTCAGACCATTCTGGTATTCTGATGAGACTAGAGTTTCCATTACCCAATTTCAACAGGTCATGGTCCTTCGATCGAGTCTTGCTTTTGGAAGATCAGGAGATTGGGTTCTTATTGCAGGAAACTGAAAGCTTTTTGAGGATTAATTTAGACTCAGCTTTGATTTCAGTTGTTTGGGATTCCCTTAAAGCTTTTTGGCGGGGGCAAATTACAAGCAGGTCAATTTATAGAAATAAAAAATATAAAGAGGAGATTTCACAGATCGAAACCAAGCTGAAGGCTGCAGAAGTAGACCTGAACTCCCAGGTTTCTTCCGAAACCCTGCAAGCTCGGCAAAATGATATTAATAATTTAAAGGACCAGTTAGGAAATCTCTTACATACCAGGCTCATGCGCAGGTGGGAAGCCAGTAAAATCGCCCACTTTGAGTATGGAGAAGGGGCAGGTAAGCTCCTTGCTTGGAAAACTAAATCAGATCGGGCAAGGAACTATGTTAAGGGAATCTCTAGCGGGGGTGTGACTTTATCCTCAGACGAAGAAATCTGTGAAGCATTTCAGATTTTCTTCCAGGATATCTATCAAGAGGACAAAAGGGTGGATAACTCTATCGCTAAGAGCTGGCTGGATAACATTTCTCTTCCCTCTTTGAATCCCGATCAGCGGGAATATCTAGATCGAGAATTCACCCAGGAGGAGGTCAGGGGGGCCATTCTACAGAGTCGAAACGGGAAAGCTGTGGGTCCAGATGGGCTCCCAGCGGAGCTTTATAGACATCTGAGCGATATTATCGTTCCGATCCTGACGAGGCTATTCAATCAGATTTTACAGGATGGCCTAAAGCTCCCAGCCTCTTGGAACGATGCCATAATTATATTGATTTTGAAGCCTGGTAAAGACCCCTCTAGTTGCGGCTCATATAGGCCCATTTCACTTTTAAATGCCGACTACAAGATCTTCGCCTCAATATTAGCTGCTAGACTGGGTCAGATGGTAGGGGATATCCTTCATTTGGACCAGAAGGGGTTTGTCAAAGGGCGTCAACTATCAGATCTTACTTATGATTTCATTGGAGCAATTGATCTGGCTTCTACTTAGTCACTCCCTCTAGCAGCTATGACTCTCGACGCCACTAAGGCGTTCGATAGGGTGAATTGGACCTACTTGACAGAAACCCTGGTGAAATTTAACCTTGGGGAAAAGTTTCGCCGCACTGTCCAGCTGATTTATCAGGAACCAACTGCCAGACTGTCTGTTAATGGTAACACTACCGACCCCTTTAAGATTACGAGGGGGACCAGGCAGGGCTGTCCACTCTCCCCTCTCCTTTTTGATTTATATATCGAGCCCTTTGCTCAACGGCTTAGGGACGATGGTAACATCCAGTCGTTTAAGTATGGAGAGTGGGAGAGGAAGGTTGCACTCTACGCCGACAATATTTTAATTCTGTCGACGAACTTGCAAACAGCATTTCCAGCAGTAATTCAGCAGGCACAGGAATTTGGTCTTGTGTCAGGTTATGAGATTAATGCCTCAAAGACAGAGGTTATGGCCTGGAATCTTGAGGGGCCTCAGCATCAGCACCAGATTAGCTCTAAAATGAGATACTTGGGGATTAGCATAGCCCAAGAGATTTCCAAGATTTCGGGGATCAATTTGAGCCGGGTAGCAAGAGAAATCCGGAGGCAGTTGAAATCATGGGTTCACCTCCCTTATCTATTCTTGGGAGAGTCAACCTCGTGAAGATGTCAATACTCCCAAAGATCACCTTTCTTTTTAATTGTATTCCTCTTCACTTCGAAAAATCCGCTATCAATAAGCTACAGCGGGATATTAACTCCTTCGTGTGGGCTTATAAATCTTCGAGAATAGCGTGGATCAAGTTGAGGCGGAGGAGGGAGAAAGGCGGCCTAGCCTTACCAGATCTTTTGTTTTATGCCTGGGCCTTTCAGTTTACACACTCACGCATGCTCTTGAAAATGCCGGTTAGTACTGGCGCTGGGGCAATGTTCCTCGCCATGCTTAGGGGGGCCAACTTACCTGTGGAGGGTTTTTTATTTAAATTCGGTGACCCCAAGTTCTTCAAGAAGGTCAAGCTAAAGGTCTTGCAAGGCCTTGCTAAAACCTGGGCTCTTTTCAGGGTAACAGTCAAGCTTTCTTATTTCTCTAGCTCAGCGCCCCTTTGGGAATCTCCTGGTGGCCCGGAGTGCCTGAGAGACAGGATGGCAATGCCTTTAAAAAAAGCAGGTTTGGTAGTTTGGGGGGATCTGGTTCAAGATGGCTGTCTTCTTTCTTGGGAGCAACTCAGAGGTAGAGTGGGGGACGGCCTTTCAAGGTTTAAATTTCTCCAGCTGAAAAGCTGGGTTCAATCCCAGCTATCTCATAAGTACCCAGTAGGAGGAGGTTGTTTTTTGGAACATCAGCTTGTGAGTAGGCCAGCCGGGAAGAAGGAGGTCTCCTTTTGGTATCAAGCCCTAATTGAAGCTGTAGATGGGGAATTCAATTTGGCTACAGAACTGTGGGGCGATTCCTTAACTGCTTATAACTGCAATGACCTTTGGCAGAATTCTTGTAAGATTTTGTATGAGGCAGTTAAACCAGCTTGGCTGAAGAGGAACCACCTTTTTACCATCCATAGGGCTTATTTCTCTCCCCAAAAACTTTCTAAATTTACTAAGGGGTCACCAGTCTGCTGTAAGAAATGTGGACTGGCTCTAGCTTCAGATATCCATATGTTTAAAGACTGCCCTGCCCTGGTTTCATTCTGGGCCAGTGTTGAAAATTACTTGGCCAACATCTTGGGTTACCCTCTGCACATTGACCTCTCTTTGATCATCTTTGGCTTCACATATCAAGTTTCCGGTCCATCCAGATTGCTGCTTTTTTATGCTATTTTGTGGGCTAGAAGACAAATCTGTAAAAGATGGACCGAATCCATGCCTCCTTCCTTTGCGGACTGGCTTTCCTCAATGTTTGAGGTTTCCAAGTTGGATCTGGCTAGAACTTGCAGCAAGAAGAGGACAGCTTTCTGGGATTTACTGCGAATGGGTTTGGGCTCAGTGGACAGTGATTAGGGTTTTTTTTTTTTTTCCGTGTCCTATGATTATGCTGCCTCAATGCTCTCTTGGTTAAGTCGGGTCACTTCCGGTTCCCTTCGGGAAGTGTCTGGATGATTGCCATCTTGCTCTTGGAGCTATGTAGAAGAGTTATCTCACCCGGTATTCACTGGCACCCATGCACGTTTGATATTAGTAGGTGGGTCCTTTCTTTAACTCCCTACTTTTTCTCTGGGTGCGAAGTGTAGTGAGGTTGGCAATGAATGAGGACAAAAAAAAAAAAAAAAAATAGACTTTTTCAAGTATGTAAGACAGAGTTGTGATTCACAAAATGTGGCTTACACTAATAAAAAGATGTATTGAGACGAATCACTGACAAAATATCGACCTCAAAAATATCGTGGTACAAAATATCGTGACAAAAATATCGAAGTCAAGAATATCGACATCCTATCTACATCATGGTAAGTACAACAATATCGAAAATTAAATATCGATGTCAAAAATTACGTTGTAAAAAATATCGTCGGGCGGAAGCACAACCGCCGTGCTGGCGGATGCAAAAACCACCAGTTACCGCCGGCACGCAGCAGTCCACACGCCCGCACAATTACGATGCGAAAAGTAGGCCAAACACCGCCGGCAAGCCAGCAACACCGTCCGCCATCAAAGTGCGCCCGTACACGTAGCGGCGCAGCCCAACTGACACACACCGTCCGACGAAACACGTCCCGCCCGGCGCATAAATTACGATGCCGCAAACAAACGGCTCCCAGGGCTAAGAGACACCGCACGTGAAAGAGAGGCGGTAACACGGACGCAGAGCACGGACAACGAAGAAGCGGCACCCCGGGCATGAATCCAGCACTGCAGGCCCTTCCCATGCTTCTGCTGATGCACCACCAAGGACGCAACGTACCGCGGAGACGCAGGTAGGCACACACACAACAAGTGCACGCAAACAGCGCACACAGTGCAAGGGCGGAAAAGCGGACAACCCCCCACCAGCGCGTGTACACTACACATACACCATTGCATCCACAGATGACACACAGGCCAAATCGTAACATCGCGTAACACATGTGTACACACCACCTGGGACTAGGAACCAACCACCCCGTCACGGCCCCAAAGCGCCGATGACGCCGCCACACATGCGCACAACGCAGAGGCCAACCGCAGCGCCATGCATGCGTCGCACACAGACACAGGGACACAACCAAGCAGCACACACATCAGCCCCACCCCGAACGCACATGACACGTGACAGGCCTGCCACAGACATGTCCCCAACGCCCAATTCACGGACAACACCCAACGCCACACAACCGACGCACACATGTCAGTGAAGTCACGCAACAGCAGGACACACCCCAGTGTAACAAACATGGCGAAGCACACAGCGGCGGCAACACCAACTAGGAGAAGCAGGGCCCCTTCGGGAAGAGGAACGCCAGTACCACACTGAAAAACCCATACCACCCTGCACATATGAACAAGACACATGAAACGGAACACCAAAGAGCCCGGGGACCGACAACAGGTGGCCCAAGAATAACATCCACACACAAGGCCCAACGCAGAGCGGAAAGGCAGCCTGCCGCCCACACAAGGGAGAGCAGACAGCACTGAATGACCTTCCATTCCAACTCCGAAACCACAGCCCCACGACAGAAGCCGGTGAATACAGCCATTGTCCAAGAATAGACCAACACAGGCATGCCGAGGAGACCGACCACACGGCAGATAGCGCATATCACAGAAGCACACAACGGACGGGGAAGAAAGAAGAAAACACTCCCCCATGTCGGCCACATGCAAGTTAATTGGAAGGAGTCACACAGCACTGACCTTGAACTGTCTGAAAAGCATGTGGGAAGAGGGCCCGTGTCCTCCAAACAAGCCAACAGAACACAAGTCCTGTCTCCCTACGACTACACAGAGCTCACAGCAACCCCGGAGCGTGCACATTGCAGACTGCACACACAGCCGGAGCACGCCACCTCAACGAACCGCTGCGAAATGGCAACCGCAACACACCTACCCAACTACGCCGAACAGCTCAAGCTGTACAAAACCAACACGATACATACATTGGGATGCGATCTCCTGTCCCTGCTGAACGTAAGTTACCGACTGACTTACCGCATCACATTGTTCAGCTGCGTCATGCCCGTCTTCTACTGTCGGAGGTGTCCCTACCAGCATCCCGTCGAGATATGCCTCTCCAACCCGGCATGTCTGAAGGCGGACCTGCTACCACTACTCCTCCCTCTGGACGCACACGACAGGGCCTGCTCTGCCTATGGGGGCATGGCGTATGTGGCCAACATCGCACCCGCACTGAAATGGGACCACTGTGCCTCCACACGACGGATCATCGAGAACAGCTACATCGAATGTCACCCAGCATGCCCCATCATGGTCCTCCAAGGGACAACTTACGAACAACACCTTGAGAGCCACCATCCGCTTCATTGGCTGGCAAACATGTACACCACCAATGACATGGAAGCCCTGCTGGACGGCATCGCATACTTGACAACCTGTAAATACGTCGGACCACATCGCAGGTTCCCCGAGTGACCTATGAAGTCCAACCCCGCACCCATGCTCAGCTTCCGCACGGACTGGCCAGTCACCACCACAACAGCCATACCAAACGACCGGCAACTGTAACCACACCATCAACGACATCGCCATGACATCGGATATGACCGGGACATGCACACTGTTCCCCATCACATCCAGGAACACCGCATGCATCGTGGGAGGCAGTGGCATGGGCTCTGTGTATCGCACCCACATGGACGGAACTGCACGAACAACCAGGACACGACATGGATCCAGCGCACATGGACACACACACCGCTCAGTGGACATGAATAGGTCGCCTGGAGTCTGTGGGTGCTGCACCCCTCCCACCCCCGCCCCGGGAATCCCATACCAGGACCTTTGCATGGACGACAAGTGCATACAACAACAACACGACCCCAGTGACTGTGACATGTCCAGTAACCACCACAGTGCAACAACAAGTGGCACGCCGCTGCATGCACGCAAGCACATGCCCTGATGTCATCTCACATGCACGCGTGCATGAGGAACAACCGCAGCAAACCTGTCACATGGAACTGAGATGGACTGTGCCCATGATGCCGAGCGGTCTGGTAGGCTACATGTATACCGTCTGTGTCAAAGTCCGCAGCTCCGCAGCTATACGTAAATGTACATTAGCACAGCCTTGGCCAAGCAGATGTAACCCCACACCCTATCCCATTTGTAATCATGCTCAGTATATCCTCAACATGTATCCCGCTGCCAGTAGTGTCCACTATACTGCATCACAGAGGACAGAAGACTCAATATAATGGTTGAAACCAAAACTGTCTCCGCTGACTCATTTCACAAGTACGAATGAGAGAGGATGAGAGTATGTGAAGTACACGGCAGTCGTGACATGACCATGTAGTCCACTGGTATTGGATGTCAACGCAAATGAGTAGCACTACTGTGGAAGACACACATGTGTCGTGTGAAGTCGTATGGACGCAGTGCTCAGGTGGGTGGGTGCGACGGGTAGATGCGCACATGACAAGTTGGAGCACGCCGTGTTGGGAGGGGTCATGAACAGTACACCACCGCTTCCCAGGGCATTGTGAGAGGACACCTGTCGGGGGGAGTGAACACGTGTGTGCACAGCAGCCGGGCACACGTACAAAGCGGTACCAGGCGCACCTCAGCCCACCCTCTGTGGACAAGCTGGATCCTGTTGTGCGCCCGCCATGCCCCTTGACAAGGCACACACAGCCCCAGTCGACCAGGTGTAACCCCAACATAGTCAATCCGCACAGGCGATACAGGGCACGGGATGGCAGTGGAGCATGGTGTGTGAGAGGTCTCCTCGCGCTCCTCCTGGTCATATCACGCAGGCAATAGAACCTCAACGTCTAGCATGGCACAAGTCACATGGAAGTGTAGGGGGACGCACCACAGCACGAGCAGCACTGACGTCACGGGAGGTGGCTCGCACCATCCCATCCATTGCCCATCATACCAACCACGCCACATGCCATTGCGACTAAGTGCAAGCGCGTGCGCCACCACCCCCGAGCCCTCCCCAGAGAGGCCAAAGAGTGAATGTGTGGGCCATCAGCCACAGACGGACGCGGCCTGGCCGCAAGGGCAGCCACAGCCACTGGGTGTCGCAGGTGGCGGATCCGGAAGGCGAAGACTGTGATGCATAGTCCATGCAGGCCGGGTCTCCATTTGGGGCACCACGCAGGTGGACGGCGTCCTGCCACACATCATACCCTGAGACAGCCCACTCGTGCAACTGGACCCACACATACACTCCTTGCCCTCTCTGGTGCGAGCTTGGGGCTGCCTGTGCAAGCGCTAGCCTCTCAGGTGAGCATGCATATTGGGGGGCGAGGGGAGGACATGAGGGCTGGGGCGAAGATGACTGTATCACTGTCAGTTAGTACAAGGGATGACCCAGATGTGGAAAGGAAGAGACGTGTCCCGTGTGTACTGCAACTAGTCGCTAATCCAACTACCCCCCATGTCCGGAATGTAAGCCCGCACCTAGGCCCGCCCATCCGCCACATCGAACATACCACCAGCACGACAACCTTCCCATTCGAATCACTGACTGGGGGTGGCGACCAGTGAACAATCATGTGTAGCCTACCCACGCGTACATGTGGGCCCTCCATGATCCATGTCACCTGCGGCAAAGACATGACATGCGCAATGAGGGAAGTGAGGAGAGCTGTCCGCCCCACGCGCAGAAGGTGCATCAGCTCCACAGACCCAGCAGCGAGTCCAGCAGGGGTCACATGTGCAGGGGCAGCTGTGCCTGGTGTGAAGGCACATGCATATAGACAGCACATCGACCAATGTGTAGTCTGCCCACATCCACAGTCCATCATCATGCGGACATAGGAATTGAACACAGGGCAACACATCTTAGTTGGTACACCCACCGTGACCAACAATGCGCAATCATCGACGTACCCGCCCTGTGCATGGCCCCCCACCCAACGGAGGCACATCCAGTGCCACCATCCCACACACACAAGCCTTCCACGGAACATACTGTGTCCAATGCTCAGTACAGAGTCAGCGCCCATCTGGTGGATCCTGAACAGGAGACACATGCACACACATGCCAGCTCCCACTATGTACGTCTGCCACCTGGCACGTGCAATGTAACCTCTCACCTGTGACGTGTGACTGCAAGCACACAACCGTCTTGGCATGGGGCTGTCAATGTGGACACCAGTCAATATTTCGGGAGCTGTGATCCGTACAGTGCTGTACATAGGGTGCAGTGCTGACACCTACTACTGTCTCATATCCCCTCGTGCCACAGGTCCCACTTGTATTGGCCGCTCAGCCCGTGCCCACATCGTCGTCGTCGTCGTGTGCCATACTCATCCAGCCTCGGAAGCAGTTCCATGCTCAGCAGACACTCATGTTGCCGTGGCGTTGCCGCTTGACGAATATGCAGTCAGTCCCCATCAGCACGCCCCGCAAGTCATTGGGGCCTAGATCCCCATGTGCATGCACATGGCAGTGGTATGTCTCACTTGCCATTGCCATTGTTGGGAGACCTGTGTAAGTGTATTGTGGCCGTGCCGTCCCAGCTTGACAGCTGGGCTGTGGCTCATGTGCTTGCTCAGTCATGTCAGTGATGTGTATGCGAAATTGCTATGTGCCGTGTTGCTCTGACATGTGTCCTCTGCCATTTAACCCAGGCGGAGACCGAACATTGACCGCCCATACCAATTGCTGGCGGACATGGACGATACAGAGGTAATCAGGAAGTTTCGGCTGGACAGGCCAACCCTGCATCGACTGTGTGCCATGTTAGAGCCCCATCTCCGTCCCCGCAGGGTGTATCCGACTGCTGTCACCCCCACGGCTAAGGTGATGGCCGCCATGCATTTCTTCGCCACTGGGTCATTCCAGCACACAGTGGGCAGTGGAGGAGGGATGTCCCAGCCCATGTTCAGCAAGGTGCTGAGGGATGTACTGGCAGCCATGATGCTGTACCGGAACAGGTACATCAGATTCCCCAGGGCTCGTGAATTGGCGGCAGTGAAGGGTGCATTCTATGCCCTTGGCAGAATCCCACACGTCGTGGGAGCCATTGACTGCACACATGTTGGCCTTGTTCCACCACAGGCCACTGAGCACCTGTACCGCAACAGGAAGCACACGCACTCCCTGAATGTGCAAGTGGTGTGCCTTGCGGACATGGTGATCACCCACGTGTGTGCCAAGTTTCCAGGCTCGGCACATGACGCACACATAATGCGCAACAGCATCTTGCCACGACTGATGGCCAATCTGCAACAGGATCGTGGCTGTATTGTCGGTGAGTATGTGGAGTGGTGTAGCGTGCTGGTTGTGCGATGCTGTCCCCTGTCCAGTTGGAATAGCAACGGTTCTCTGTGTCCCTCACACCCAGGTGACTCTGCGTATCCGAATGGGGCATGGCTGCTCAGTCCATTGAGGAATCCTCGCACCCCAGCAGACGATCGATACAATGAGGCACATGGGAGGACCAGACGTGTGGTCGAGCGTACCTTTGGCCTCCTCAAGTCCAGGTTCAGGTGCCTGGACCGCACCGGGGGTGCACTGGCATACTCCCCACAGAAGGTGTGCCAGATAGTGGTGGCGTGCTGCATGCTGCACAATCTGGCCATTCGGAAGCAGATCCCCCTCATTGTGGATGACGGAGATCAACCAGGGCCCCAGCCCGCAGACCAGGACAGCTCGAGTGAGGTGGACAGCGGAGAGGAGGAAGCTGGGAATGTGCGCCAGCAGCTCATCGCCCGCTACTTCACTTGACGGTGAGTGTCCATGTACGACGGATGATGTGTCTGTATCTGTGCAGGTGTGTGTGTGCTGTGTCAGGGTGGCCGTATGTTCACTGCGTGCAGTGTGTCAACGCTCCATGGCCAGGGTAGTATGCCACTGTTGGTGACTGTGGCATTGTGCCCTATTGCTCTGTGCGATGTGTGTACATTGCTTGTAGTTGTTGACATGTACTGTGTGATGGGTGTGTGACACACTCATTGAATGTGCTCCTGTTCTGTCTCCCACCCCTAGGTCCCTACAGGCCCTCCGGATTCCATTGCCATGCCACGCATCAGGTGCCCTTCCGCCCAAGGTGGCCGTTGTATTCCGTACAAATAAAACACAGGGCACAAACAGCAGTTAGTGAAAAAGGTGCATTTATTACAAACTGTGACATGTGATTGTGTGTAAGGTGATGACAAAAGTGGTGCGTGCAGTGACAATGAGCTGTCGGTCATGGCTGCGTGATGATCAGGGTGTACCCACTGGTTCTATGTCCATAGTCCAACACACACATGCCATCCAGATGGCTGTGTGGAGTGGGATCGTAGAGCAAGTCAATGCAGTGGCTGGTCAAGGAAGGCTGGCGGAAGGCTGGCTGGCTGCCTCACTTGTGACTGGAGCGTGCGAAGTCCTCCCGGGAGATCTGTTTCCTCTTCGGACGGCCCCTTCCACGTTTGGGAGGGGGTGTGTGGTGGCGACCTGCTGGTGGTGGGTGAGGTGTGCTCACTGGCTGTGGACGCAGGGAAGTGGACACTGCTGCCCGACCCTGCGCCCTAGCAGGTGGTGGCGGAGGTGGTGTTGCTGGCCTTGCCTGTGACCCCACCGCCACCACCAGCTGGCCCATGAGGTCCACGAGTTGGTCCATACGGGACACGAATTGGCCCATATGGGCGTCCATGGACCTCAGCACTCCCAGCACCTCCCGCGTGTCTGTAGCAGACCTGGCCCATTGTCCTTGGGCCTCTTCATAGGCCCCAAGGACTCTGGCCATTTGAGGCAGGGCATGGCTCCCAGGGGAGGCTGGCGTTTCCCTGACCCTGCTCCTCCTACCAGTCCTGCTGCCACCGGCCTGCCCACTAGCCACATTGCACACCACGGTCCTCGCTGTGGCTCCCAGGGTGGATCCAGTCGGCCGGGCCACCACCTGCGCTGGGGCTGGTGCCAGCGAAGACGTGGTGGTGGTGGTGGCGGTGGTGGTCGGTGCGGCGATGGTGGCGGTTGCGGCAGTGGTAGTGGCCACAATGACCGTGGGTGTGGCCGCAACGACAGTGGCAGCAGGGGGCTGGGACTGTTCAGCATCCCTGGATGATGGGTTGGTGGGTAGGAGGGGTCCTGGGGAGCGGCTGGGCCCTGCCACGCCAGATGGGCCTGCTTGGTGGTCCGTGTCCGAAGAGGAGGACAGATCCTCCAGATCCGTGTGTCCTCGTTGGGGGCTTGTGGGCTGGCTGTGCTGGCTGCTGTCTCCATCCCCAGCATCCGGCAGTTCGTCACCTGTGGAGAGAATGAGATTTGTTATTGTGTTGCACCTGGCGAAGTATGTATTTGTCGTCTGACATTGGCAGTTCGTGCAATCTCGTACATGGGTTTCCCGGAGGCGAGTGTGTGGCTGTGGCATCTGTAGTTGTGTGTGCTAGGCAATGGGACTGTGTGCTGTGCACATGTGGCATGGGACGGATTGGCCATGCCGATGGGTGTGTTGCTGTGCCCCTACTCATTGTGACTCTGGTGTATGCGGGCTCCTGGCCCATCCTGGGTCTGGTTTGTACTTTGCATTTGGGGTTCACATGGAACGCTTAGGAACGCATATGGCAACATGGGGGCCATGCCCCAGATTCGCATTTGGGAGGGGATATGCATTTGGGGTTCAAATGGAACGCTTAGGAACGCATATGGCAACATGGGGGCCATGCCCCAGATTCGCATTTGGGAGGGGATATGCATTTGGGGTTCAAATGGAACGCTTAGGAACGCATATGGCAACATGGGGGCCATGCCCCAGATTCGCATTTGGGAGGGGATATGCATTTGGGGTTCAAATGGAACGCTTAGGTACGCATATGGCAACATGGGGGCCATGCCCCAGATTCGCATTTGGGAGGGGATATGCTTTTGGGGTACATGCTGTGAGCCATGGGTGCCGAACGTGACATGTGTTGTGGCAGCATGACAGTGCATGGTTTGAGGTGTGTGCATGCTTGACATGGCCTGCATATTTGCTGTCTGTTGTGATTACTGGACATGGCATTGGACGCATCGTTATGAGTGAGTGATAGTTATGTGCCAGCCAACGTATTGCAGTTGTCCCATCTCCTTGGTGTGCGTGCTGCCCTGTGCCATGTGCATCACTGCAGTGCTCGGGGGGTGTGGCCCATGTTGTGTGTTGTTGCTCACAGTGTGTTGTGCGCTTAATTGACTTCTGGCACATGGTTGGTCATGGGCATGTGTCTTAGCGTGACTGCTGTATGTGTGGCAGCTGTGCGGATGACATGCCTTTCATGAGACTGGGGCTGACGGATGGGATGGATGGTATGTTGTATGTGCATGGTGTGTCTGTGAGTTTGATGGGTTCAGTGGTGTTCGTGTGCATTTATGTTGTTCCGCTCTGTTGCGTCTAGTGTTGTTTGTCTTACATAGGCGTAGTTGTGGGGTGTGTGGTTGACAGGCAGTAGGGGCTACATGGACAGGACTTCAATGGTGTTTCGGTTGTGTGTGATGAGTTGCACAGTGGCTGCCGTGTGGGACTATATTCAGTGTGGCTTGTGCATGCAGACGTGGCTCCTTGGGTGTTGCAATGTCTGTGATGGGTCATGTGGGGTGTGAGTCTGTTGTTCATGTCCGTGTGCACATTGTTCACTTGTTCGTGACGGTGGGCGGTGCTGCGTGTTCGTCTGCTACGTGACATGTCCCATGTGTTGGTCGTGTTATGGTCCTCATGCCTCCAGTAATCCAGCCCTGTCCAGTTTCCCACCTGCAAGTTGTTCGTGCGTGCACTGTACTGGATGCCACATGGCTCTAAGCGGGGGGTGCTCCATGTTGCAGGTCTGTGGGGGTGGGGGGTGTTGTGGGTCGTGGGGGTGGCTGGACACCCACTGACACCGATTGCTGTGGACCGTGATGTCTGCCTTTCGGCTGTCGTTGTGCACTGCGGTGGCTGACACGTGGCTGTGGGGTGTGGGGTATGCTCCTCCTTGCTGTGCTGTGGGACTGGGGCCTGGTGTGTGTTGTACTTGGGCTGTCCACCGTCCCACCCACTGCACTTTGTGTTCCTGCCACTTACCTGTTACTTGTCGGTTAGTGCAGCTGTGGCGGACACATGGGTGTGGTGGGTGCTCGTTGTGGCGCTTCTGGCATATTTGGGGACCTGTTGGTGGTTACGTGGCTGGCTTAGTGTACACATGTCCCCACGCATCTTACAGTTGTTCGGTTTGGGCTGTGTGTGGTAGTGTCTGTTGCATGTGTGTGTGATGTGTTGTATATTGTGTGCTGGACATGGGGGTGTTTGTCCCTGGGAGCTGTGGCATGGTAGTTGCGCATGTGAGTACATAGCGGTGTGCTGGTATACATTAGTTTGTACTTACCAGCCTCCACTCCCCCTGCTAATCCGGCGAGGATCTCCGGATGGATTACGACTCGCACCTTCTCCTCCCACGCTTTGAAGGTCTTAAAGAGCGCGGGATTCCCTCCGCCAGTGACGGCAGCCAGCTCTCTGTTTTTGCCCTCCTTCTTCTTGACCAGGCTCTTTACGTCATTCCAACGTTTGTTAATCTCGACTCTGTTCCTGGGCAGGGTCCCGACTGCATTGACCTGGTCTACGATCCGGTTCCACATTCTGTTTCTGGTGGCTAGTGGTGTGTGCTGGACCATGTTCCCATAGATTTGTGGGTACACCTTGATGATCTCTTCGACCATGACCGTCAGCTCCATGGGCGTGAACTTGGGCATCCTTTGTGGTGCCATGGTGTTTGTGGTGCTGGTGCGGTGTGTGTTGTGTAATGTGCAGGGGGTTTGTGGTGCCGGGGTGTGGTGGTGGTGGTGGTGGTGTTTGGTGGTGGTGGTGGTGGTGGTGGTAGTGATGTGTGCGTTTCTGTGGTGTGCTGCTGTCCTTGCTGTGTCACTGTGTCCTCTCCTCTCCTCTCTGGTTTGCAATGTAGCAAGGGGTTGTGGTCTGTGGGAGTGCTGCTTTTGTACTCACCTATGTGGGTGTGTCCTCATGGTCTGTTGTTTTCAGGTGTGTTGTGTCTGGGGTTCTGGCCTTTGTATTTTTTGTTTGTCCGGGGGGTGTTTTCGGGATGTGTACTGTGCTTGTGTATTTGTGCGTGCCTTGCTGTGTGGACTTGTTGGCCATGTTGTGTGCTATTGGTTTTGTGTGCGGATGGTTTCTGTGCAGGTACGTTGGCGCCATGGCTTCTGCCGTGTCGATTCTCATCGGCGTTGTTTGCGCTGGCGGGCGGTATATTTGTGGTTTTTCCGCGCTCATGGCGGTGCGATCGTAATTTCACGTGCGGTGTGTCGGCCGTGTGGGCGGGCGGTTTTGTGTTGTCGTGCGTGTTTCCGTCCGTGGCGGGCGGTTTGACTCCGACTCGGACGTTGGCGGGCGGTATTTTGTGTGATTTTTCCGCCGATGGCGGTTTTCGGTTTGTGTAATCGTAATGGCGTGGTCGGTGTTCAGGCGGTGTGTGCGGGCGGATTTTTGCCGCTTCCATGCCTGGCGGATTTATTTACGCCGGGTATCGTAATGAAGCCCTTAGTTCTGTATCGGGTTGTGGGTTTATAGGGGAATAGGGTGGGAAGCAATTTAATTATAATAAAGTAATTATTAATTTAAATTTATTAGTATTTATAATTAATTTTGTATTAATTAATTATTAATTGGTTATCAAGTTTTATTAATTAATTAATTGATAATTATGTACATTGTGTTATTTTTTTTAGGAGCGGGTTGTGGGTTTATAGGGGAATAGGGTGGAAAGTAATTTAATTATACTAAATTAATTAATAATTTTAATTTTTAGTATTTATAAATAATTTTTATTAATTAATTATTAATTGGTAATCAAATTTTATTAATTAATTAATTGATAATTATGTAAATTGTGTTATTTTTTTAAGAGCGGGTTGTGGGTTTATATGGGAATAGGGTGGGAAGTAATTTAATTATAATAAAGTAATTAATAATTTTTATTGATTAGTATTTATAATTACATTTTTATTAATAAAATATTAATTGGTTATTAAATTTTAATAGCTAATTATTTAATTATGTAAATTGTGTTATTTTTTTTTAGGAGTGGGTTGTGGGTTTATAGGGGAATAGGGTGGGAAGTAATTTAATTTGAATAAAGTAATTATTAATTTTTATTTATTAGTATTTATTTTATATTTTGATTTTATAGTGTTTGTGGTAATTTATTCATTAATAATTAATTATTAATTGTTTGTTAATTATAATTAATTAATTGTTAAATATGTTAATTGTGTCAATTATGTAGGAGTTTTTTGTGCGTTTATAGGGGAATATGGTGTGAAGTAATTTTTTTTAAATCATTAATAAATAATTTTTTGATTATAATTAATTTATATTAAATATAGTTATTTGTTTGTAAAATGTTTTTTTTTAAAACTTTTATAAATTAAGGTTTGTAGTTAATTTTTAGTACTTTTTAACATCAAAATATTTTTTTGTTTTGTAATTTATTATATTTTTATATGTTTTTTATTTTTTGTTATTAACAATTTTTGTATTGTAGTTGGTATTTTGTTTCTTTTTTTGTTTTTTTAAAATTTTTGGGAAATATTAATTTTAACCCTCTGCTATCCAACACTTTCCCTACTGTTGCACTGTCTGGAGTGGGAATAGTAATTTTTACCCCTCGCTATCCAACACTTTCCCTACTGTTGCACTGTCTGGAGTGGGAATAGTAATTTTTACTCCTCTGCTATCCAACACTTTCCCTACTGTTGCGCTGTCAGGGTCTAAATACTTATTGCTGTCTGAACCACACAGGAGCAGAATGACGCTAGGTCCCAACTCCCTTCTCAGAACCAACCCTGCTAGGTCTTTTAGTATACCATTGCAGGTAAGTTCTAAGGGGGGAAAGGGGTTGGGGACAGAGAAGAGACTGCTCAATATTCTGCCTGTTCAGCTACGTCTTCTTCTTCTTCTTACTGGACTGCGACATTAACATGTAAAAACCTTTATTTACTGTGCCTTTTAACTTACTGTTTTTCTATGGTGTATAAATAACTTATCTTACCAGAATGTTTACTGAGGCTTACTTCTCTTCTACTTCTCATGTATTGTTTGCTAGGTTGTATGAGAAGTCTTCACTCAGATCTCTTTCCTTTTACGTTTCTCAGGTACAATCTGCACTTGATCCTGCTATTCCTTAATGTAAGAAAGATAAGGTAAGTATTTATTTCCTGTATTCTAATTTACGTATTATTTGGGTTTCTCTTTCTTTCTATTAACTCACTGTTAAGAGACTGGAGTGGACCTTGAACTGGGGTTTCTGGAGTAGGATGACTGGTATTCTGTCTTTAATTAGTTTTTAAACAATGCTTCAGAACTTAGGTTAAATGTTAAAAGGAAGCGTTCATTTTATTCAGGCCTTAGGTTTTAATGTTTGCTGGAAGCACAATTTATTCTGCCCGGTTTAATGTTTGCTGAAGAGTTAATTTATTCTGGCCATACGTGAGGAGAACATTACTGGAGTTCTGTAACTAGCGTTCACATTATTTATCTTCAAACCTAACACGAAGCATGAGAAAGAAATATGCCGGGCTTTTGACCCTGACTTCACCTTTTAATTAATTCTCAGAAGAGTGAACAAGTTTCAGTCTAAGAAGACACTGTGGGGCCGATTCCGATTCCGGCCGGAAATCTCCCTGACCGAGCCGGACCCGGAGAGAATTCCGACCGAATCGGACCCTAGCAGTCCGACCGAACGAGTACGATGCGCACGCATGCTATCGGACTCGAGTCGGTCGGACTCCCATTGAAGTCAATGGGAGCCTGTCGCTACAACGCGTGCGCGGCTCCCATTGACTCAATGGCGTGCGGGCGGACAAGGGCACCCCTACAGCGTGTACAGCGTCCATGCGCATTGCGGCGTACATGCACAGGTAGGGGGACCCATGGGTCCCCCCGTGTGCGACTCGCGCGCCTATGCGTACAGGGGGTCCGGCGCGACCCTCAAAGTCCGGCTCCGACAGCTTTTTCGAGCCGGACGGCGGGAGTCGATCGGACTACTCGCGGCGCGCATCGTACTTACCCGGCCGGGAAACGTCTCCATAGCGCGGTGCGAGTCGTGTCCATGCGAGTCGGTCGGAGCGTGTTGAAGCCGCATTCGAGTCGGTCGGCGATTTCGCGGGTGCTTGCATCGTACTCACTCGGCCGGACCCGCGTACGATTCGGTCGGGAAACAGGGCTCCGAATCGGATCCGGTGAATCCGAATCTGATTCGGAGCACTACCGGCCGAGATCGGAATCGGCCCCTGTGTGTTGAAAGGTCTGACAGATTCTGGAACAGCTGAAAAAGACAGCTGATTCAAAAAGCTTTTTATTTAATCTTCTCGGCTAAGGAAAGCAATTACTGAAAAGTATTTCCAGTTTTCAAACGAAGGAAAATATATTCTGACTTCGTTTCCTTTTTCTCTTTAAATAGAAATTTACCTCTGACATGATAACCTTTTCTCACAGAATGTTTTATATTAGCTACATAGTTTAACACTAACCTGATTAGTGAGGGAATGTAGTTCCGACGAAGCTAACCCCGATTTTATCGCAACTACTCTAACTGACTTCCACGACGCTGGGAAAACAGGTGCTCTTCAAATTATTTCGTCAGTGAAGTGCACAGTGGAATGTTGAAGCACACTTCACCAGATGTCATCAAACCTAAAAGACTAGACTGCTAACAGCGGTGTGCTGTCGCAGTATGTGCATGTTGGCAGCCATCTTGGAGTTCCATCGGTGCCAACAAGCACTCCAGCTTGAGGGATTATCTGACTTTTGGTAAGTTTGTAGGGGGAAAATGGTAGCCAGCATAGAGTTAGAAGGAGGAAACCTCCCGTGAGTCCTGACATGCACTCACTGGAGTGGGAATAGTAATTTTTACCCCTCCGCTATCCAACACTTTCCCTACTGTTGCACTCTCTGGAGTGGGAATAGTAAATTTTACCCTTTGCTATCCCACACTTTCCCTGCTGTTGCACTCACTGGAGTGTGAATAGTAATTTTTACACCTCCGCTAGTCAACACTTTCCCTACTGTTGCACTCTCTGGAGTAGGAATAGTAATTTTTTCCCCTCCGCTATCCAACACTTTCTCCACTGTTGCACTCTCTGGAGTGGGAATAGTAATTTTTTCCCCTCCGCTATCCAACATTTTCCCTACTGTTGCACTCTCTGGAGTGGGAATAGTAATTTTTACCCCTACGCTATCCAACACTTTCCTTACTGTTGCACTCTCTGGAGTGGGAATAGTAATTTTTACACCTACGCTATCCAACACTTTATCCACTGTTGCACTGTCTGGAGTGGGAATAGTAATTTTTTCCCCTCTGCTATCCAACACTTTCTCTACTGTTTCACTCAGTGGAGTGGGAATAGTAATTTTTCCCCTTCGCTATCCAACACTTTCCCTACTGTTGCACTCACTGGAGAGGGAATAGTAATTTTTACCCCTACGCTATCCAACACTTTCTCTACTGTTGCACTCACTGGAGTGGGAATAGTAATTTTTACCCCTACGCTATCCAACACTTTCTTTACTGTTGCAGAATTGCAGTGGGAATAGTCAATTTACCCCTACGCTATTCAACAATTTTTCCTACTGTTGCACTCAATGGAGTGCAAAATGTAAGTTTAAAAATGTATAAATATTTGAGTATTTTATTTTATAATATAATATTTTTATTATATTTTATGTTATAGGTGTATGTATATATATATATTTTATAGTTCATTTTTATATATTTATAATATTTTAAAATAAATTAAAGTTATTAGTTTATTAATTTATTTTAAGTAAATATACATTTATATATTTAATTTGATATATCTATGTTTACATTTTTTAAATTACATTTGTTTATTATATTTATTTTAATGTTTATAATATCTAAGTAATTTTTTTGTTATTTTTATAGTATAAGTGTTTTAACATTATTTTTATATATTAAAAAAAAGATATTTTGGACTTCGATATTTTTCACATGTATATATTTTTTCGATATTTTTGTCATTTACATTTTAAATTCAGGATGTCGATATTTTGACTCGATATTTTTACATCGATTTTTTTGACATCTATATTTTTGTCATCGATATTATGTCAGTGATTCTCTTCACACACACGTCCAAACTACTAGACAACTTATGCACCAGTTACATAACCAGTCGCCTGTCCTTCAACCAACCACTGAGACACCTCCGCTCAGGAGGACTCCTACTTGCACATATTCCACACATATCCAGAACCAGATCAGGAGGACTTGTGGTCTTCTACATTGCTCCTAAAGTGAGGACCTACCTCCCACTTCATATCAGAGCATACAATGTTCTTATTACATTTTTAAAGATGAAGACCAGGCTTTACATGTAACTACCAACCACTGGCAGGACTAGGCACACACACCAGCTCAGGACCAGGATACTGGGTTGGGTGATATTGGCCTTTACAAATACAAAACATACCACAGCATCAAATGAATCAAGATGGACAATTCAGACTTACATCTTTATAGAAGTCATAATTTGTTATAAGTAATGTAACATTTCTAAAATTACTTCCCAGAAGCACTAGGAGCATTAAAGAACACAATCCACTAATCCTCAAAAGGACGGTGTCCATGTATTAAAAAAATAAATAATGCCTATAATGTTTATAACATATCCTGTGTTGTTAATTATAAATAAATATACAATAATTTGACCCTAATTTAGGCATAAATGACAGAATGTGATTTACAATCCCAACCAAATACAGATTAGTGTGGAATTGTGTTTACCACCCAAATCATAGAACACTGCATATAGCGCTGCCTTACATTCTGTGGGATAGCTTTGTATGTGTATTGTATTTTCATTTACATAAATACACACACACATTTATACTACAACACATAATTTGGAAGTAATTAAAATGTTTAATGAGAAAGACATAGCGAGGCCAAATATGTTCCTTCAACGATGTTACTTCCTCTTTGCACGTGGGCCACATTGTTTGACACACATACAAACAGGAATAAAAACAAAACAACATTTTGGTTGTTATAAGGTGAAAAAAATATCCTGATCACAAGACCAATACCCTTGCAGCATGTTGCAAGGGGGCATGCACTGGTGCAAGGCAGGGAAAACATTTGCAGAATGTTTTTTTAAATTTAGTGCACTTATAATTTCTGTGTTTCAGACAATGCAGTGCAAGAACTTTACTTCCTGCACTGCATTGTGTGAGATTTTAGTACATTCTGAAACATATTTTTACTATAATCAACAATACATGATATTTATGATTAATTTTAGAATTGAACCTTCCAGTCATCATACTTCTTTCATGGGCTATAGCCATATTTGCTAAAATATTCTAAATTAAGATAACAGCTTTTGTCAAATATTCATTCTTTGCTCTGACAATTTACCAGAAGAATTGTAAAAACACATTATAATGTAGTAATGAAGACTTTACAAAAATCTGCACAGCCACTCGCATGTTACATACTCCAACAAGACATTACATTGTTAATAAATTGTCCGATTTTTAGAATCATAAACAATGTTATCTTAGTTATAATAGTATAACATTTCTGTGGCTAAAGTCATGTAACTTTGGTGATTACCATGAAATAGTATCGCAATTCTGCATTTCAAAGATTAAAACACATTTAGGGCACGATTCACAAAGAGCCTTCACAGTTGTGGCGGAGGCACTGCACTCGTGGCAGAATCTCCACACTAAAGTTTCTCATTGCGGAGACTCCTGCCTGAGGAGGCTCTTTGGAAGTTGGGATCTTAGGGGCTCATTATGATGGCGGAGAGACCGCCACTTCCGGGCCGGCGGTAGCGGTCCCTCCGCCATCTGACTCTCATTTCCCCCCGCCACATTAGGATGGCAGGGGGAATCGTTCCGCAAGCGGAGCGGACATGACCGGGGAAATGGTGGCGGTGCCTATCAGGCACCGCCCGCCAGATTACAATGCTGGCGTCAGCCAGCCTTTCCGTGGCAGGGGAACCGCCATGGAAAGGCTGGCGGGGATTGGGTTTGGGGCCCCGTTGCGGGCCCCCCTTGTCTTGGGGGCAGGTGTAGCTGCACTGAGAGTACCATCGGTACCCCTGCATTTCCCCTACTGGTGGCAGGCACCGTGTGGTGCCTGCCACGTAGTGCAGGAAATGCTGACAGCATTGCTATTTAACTTGCGTGCGGTGCTGCAGCCAGCAGCATCGTCCGCAATGTTAAATAGCCGGGATGCGCCCCCCATACTGGCGGGCGCATCGTAATTGCAGTGGTGGGACCACCGCATTACTGGCGGGTGGTCCGAATCACCGCAACGATGGTGGCCATCGTAATGAGCCCCCTAGTGTGTAGTTAATTTAACTTACCAATTGTGCCAGCAACCTTAAGCCCCAGAAGGCACAGCAGTTCAGCTTATTTTCAGACCACATCTGTCCATCTACGTTGCAGCTGATGCAAGATCCTGTCAACTTCTAAGACAATAGATCATGGTGTATCTTCTCCCTCTGCACATTCCTCTCCTAAAGTGGGCAAATCTAATTCTCTACATGTGCAGCTTCAGATCTCTTGTAATCTAACTAAGATCTCTTCGGGTTCATACATATCAACATCTCCCCTTCAGTAAGACTTCATTCTGACACCTCTATTAATAATTACTAGATTTTCTTTAACTTTTTCTCCATCAAAATCTTAGCCATTCATTCAGCTGCTTCAGAACATCTACAATAATCACGATCAAGCCAACTAATATTTGGAATATCTTCAGACTGGCTTCACAAGATGACTTCACCATAATCAGTTACCTCAATGCTACTTCCTACTTCAATGATCTCATCCTTGCATCCACAATGAAGGCATAATCAAAGTGTTTGTCTGGGGACTCCAAAGCCCAAAAATATAAACTCTACTGTGCGACACGTCTATCACAAGAACTTCTACTTCAAATTGGCATAATCTCAGTGGTAGTAAATTTTTCTTTAAAAAAAAAAACCTTGAAACTGAAGGTTTCCTCAATTCAAAATAATTTGAGTAACACATTTTTGGTGGCTACGTATAACTACTGTCACTCACTTAAAATTCCAGGATATTATGTGGTCCAATCTTATCTCTACTACGGTGCTCTAAAAGGAAAGGTGGCCGCCAGTCAACCTTAGTGAACTGTACAAGTTCAAAACATTGAAAAAAACACATTCGAGCACACAGAATCAAAGAGTCCACTGTAATTATAACAATGCTCCATCCTTTAATATAATCTTAATGTTTCCAGTTTTCACGCTTTGTGCCATGTCTTAAACCTTTTTGATCAACAAGTGTTTCGTTGAGATGGTGTATCGCCCACGACTTCATCAGGGCTAAAAGTAAATAGAATCAATATTTTACACATGATAATCTCCTCAATAAACAACAATATAATTCCACTATGACCTATCACCTTGTGATACAAACACATATATAGAGAATAGTAACAATCATGTAAATACTTCATATGTAGAAACCCAACAATACATCATTAAAAGTGAATATATAAAACATTACTTATTATAACCACATAAGATGATCCATTAACACAAAATATTACATAATCACCCATTTGTGACACATGCAGATTGCATTTCCATCACCATGTGTAAACAATGAAGTAAGATCACATAATATACCTAAACCTACCCTAGTGTAAAAAAAAAGTCAAAAATTATTAAGAGTGAGTGGCTGCTGACTGCTGCTGTTCATGTTCTGTTACATTTAGTGCTATTTTCGTAGGACAAAATGCATCCTTGGCTCCATTTTGGAAGTGAGGGTGCATTTGTGCTAAGAAGAAATAGCACTGAATGCTGGGTGATGCTCCTCACGTAATTCTGCATAATTTTGCTGTAATTACACTACAGCAAATTATGTGAGTTACGCCCTACCGTAGACATAAGCAACACACAACTGATAACAACCAAAAAGGTCAAACCCTTGAAACAAACCTCTCCCTCAAGGAGTTTTTGCCAAAACAACAAGAATGTCCTGGTACCTTCTCTCTCTTCTAAAGAAAGTCACACAGTTTCTTCTAGAAAGCAACTTCAGAGTCGCTGTTCAAGTCCTTGACTCTTACTTCTGGTTGGTGATAGTGTCCTACTACATGCCCAGGTTGCATACTGGCCCCCCTTAGAGGTGTTGTACACGCCCCAGTACTTCTCATCCAGGGCCTGATGAAAAATGATCACATTAAACCCAGCCTGATTAAACTCCATTGGCTTCCCTTGCTGGCAGGCACCAGCTTCAAAACGCATAATTTACAAAGCAATCACGACCAGCACCACAGCTTATCTTGCAGACAAGCTCACCATCTCTAGAGGTCCTCAGCACACCCGAACCCAGACCAGCATCAGATTTCAGATTAAGAAGTGTAAAAAAAGAAAAGAAAACAAACACCAGGACAGAAGGCCTTTCCTTCTATTCATTCAGGATCAGGAGTAACATCCTCTTATCCATTGGGACTATCCCAGCGCTGCTCCAATTTGGGAAAGCATTGAAGACTTACCTCTTTAAAAAAAACTACATCACGATGCATTAATCATCCACACCTTCATTTCCACACCTATTACTCATTCACTTTCAGCTTGCCTTTGTACAATGCTCCACTGCCTTTTGACTTGTTTTGCACCATAGAAATACGATGTACATACATACATACATACATACATGTCCCTTCTCAGGATGTTTCCTTTAACTTTGCAATCTACTTTGGGTACTTGATCTGAAATGGAGGGTTGACATTCCAAACCTCTTTGACTTATTGCAGAGTTATGACCATTCAATCAAGGCATACATCAAACTAAGGCAGGGAATGAGAGGTTGAGCACATTTGGTATAAAGATGTAAATGCCCAGCCAAAGTTAAGCGTTTGGCAAATACAGAACTTGCCTAATATCACTGAATATAATAATATATGCAGAGTATAGGCAAATGTCAAGCACTAACAAGCAGACAAATGCAATACACAATATAAAAGCAATGCAATGACAGGGCATTGACAAAACTTGACCCTTGAATATAAAGGCTAGATGGGGTTTACAGCACTAAGTGAATGGACTGAAAAATAATACATAAGTAACACAATGCAGTTCCCGTCAAAGAGTGGTATGGTTCATAATGGAGAAGCGCTAACCGCCCAACAAAACCTGGTTACTCCTACCCGTTCCTTACGGTTCACAATCCTGATTATCACAAACACTAAGAACATGTTGAAACAAAGCAAAATGATGGAACAGTCATACAGTAACTACGCAAAGCAATACGTGTCTCAGAGCTTCTCCCAGTTTAGGGATAGTGGTAGTTAGCCCCTTAAAATATGAATTTTTCATGACCTGGGGTTTCTAGTGATGAGTTCTAGGGATTTTGGGTCTCCCCAGAGAGGGTAATCGTCTGCCATAATAAGCAGGGGCAGAAGGAAAAATGGGAAAACCAACAAGACAAGAGAGGTGAGACAAAACGTCAAACACTGGAATCATTAAGGCCCTTTTCAATCTGAACAACGTGGGTCAAATGGATGCTGAAATTCTGCTCACAATGGCAGAATCAGAGGATCTCAAAAGCTATAAAGGTTGAAGCAGGGCGGTAATGTACTCACTAAGCAAAGCCATCATTCAGCTCATCTGCTCCTGAAGCAGTTTGTTCTTAATGCAGTTCTACTCCCGTCTCTCGAAAGAGGTAGACAGGGTTTCTAGATTCTGTGTCCATATCTCTGTGGTCCAAAGGCTGCTAGGGAGCATCCACGTTGAGGTGATCTGCAACAGAGGGGCCAGCCTGCCAATGTTCTGCAAGACCTTCAGGCTTGTTTTTTGCTTTTTTGGAATGGGCAGCACTCAGCTTTACATTCTGGAAGCACCACATCTATAACAAAGTAGGATTGTGTTCAAGAAGGTGATACCTGGAGCTGGAGTGGAGCCTAAACTTATATGTCTGTTTTCTATGAGTTGGGCATGAGCCTACTGCCAATTGGAGGCAGTGCATTCTGTCAATTAATAAATCCAACCAATCATTTTGGGGCACATTGCCTTCTTCCAAGTATACACTGTGGTAGTCAGTGCCTACATGCAGCTGACCCTGGAAAGGCTTCTGGGACCTGCTCTAGTGAAAAGCCTTTTTTTATTCCCCTCAGCTACTTCTTGGATACAAAGGAACAGGAGAAGAAGAAAATGTAGGGGAGAGGGTGCCTTTGTTCTCTGTGGGGCAGTGGCCATTCTCCAGCTTACAAATGCCATTCATACAAATATGTGAAAAGTTCCTGATCAGCTAACAATAACTTTAACAGCATGTGTACAACTTTCAATCACATATTATTTGCAATGCACTTTTCTGATGTTTGTGATCATTACTTTAAATCCAAAGCAACTATTGTTCGCAAACATTTCTACTCATTAAAAAATAAACATGGGGATGTGTGGTCATGGCATTACGAGGAATAGTCACTCTTCCCAGAGCTCAGTGCAATGCATTAGGGTCAAGCCATAAACAGCTGTTGAAGTGGGACCTCTATCCCTCTGCATGGTAAATGAAAGGTGGGTGATCACTTGGGTGGTAGAGAAATCTGTTCTCTTTCTATCTTCAGCTTAATGGCTGCAGGAGTGCGTCCTGGAGGGCAACATCCTAAGTTTAAGATTGTGGGCACCACCCGCTAGGCTGCTGCCCACCCCACACCTTGTGAAATGAGTCTGCTGAGTAGAAGGGCTGACCATGGGCAGCAGAGGGGTCAGACCCAGAATACTGGAACCTGGAAAGGGGTGCAATGACCCCCTACTGCTGTCCTTGGATTGGTGCAGACTGTGAATTAAACAGGGGCTGGTGACTTGGCTTGCTGGGCCCTGGAGGTGGTGGCCAGGGAGTTAGACACCAACAGGTTGATATGAGCCCTGAGTGACAGCCCTCTCAGCCTTTTCTACAACTGTTGACTGAAAAAGTGCATGCCTGACAACAGGTGTCCTTTCAGATGTCGAACCTTTGTGCACTGTTTCCCCCTCCCATCAGCTGCTGCCTTGATGCCATGCCAAATACATGAGGACGATACTGCAGTAAGATCCTCGAGCCTCCCAGATAGTAGTATCTCTTGGCTTGAGGGTGGCAGTGGTTCCTTGGACTACGGCCACCCTAACTACTTGGCATAATGCAATACAAACACCTGCCCAGACAACTTTCATTAGCAATGCCCTGCTTAGCAGGAAGCCAACTTGGTCGCGAGACCCCCTGCAGACATGATATAGTAGCAGATCCCCACATGTGGGGCACTGCTATACCTCCCAAGGAACAAACCCAAAAGGCAGTGTCAGACTTCCTTGCCTTGTACACATTCCCTTCCATGAGGTGATTGGAAATTACCCCACCCTGCTGGTCCAAAGACTCAAATTTATCTGCCTCTGAGATGGCACTGACCAAGGAGGACCTACCGGCATTTCTGCACACTCTTAAGATTGAACTTGGTAATGAAATAAAATCTGCTCTTGTCACTGGTCTCCATGTCCTGAAGAATGTCCTTAGTGCAAAAGTAGGCACCATGAGTTTTGACAGACTCTGCTGGGACCGGATTGCTGGACATGGAATCATAGGTGGCATGCCTGGAATGCATCGCTGAAATAGTTGAGTCAACACCGGAGGACCTACGCTGCCAAGCAGAGAAAGCCAAACTGACTTGTGAAGTCCCTGACTGAGATCCCTTCATGGTGGGCCTCTTCTCTTCACCATTGGTAATGAACATGGTGAGGATAGTCTTGAGAGGGTCCATTGTGTGGGTTAGATGAGGAGTAGCATTCTATGGGTACAGAAACATCATTGTGAAAATTAACAGCTTCAGAATCCAAGAAGATGGCATGAGAGCGTCTGGCTCTACCCGCAAGGTTTTGTTTCATGACTTCCAATGCCAGCTCTTCCTGGATGAAGTCCCTGCTACAATCTTGCATAAACTTATTACGTTTTGGCCCATTACTGACCAACAGAGAAAAGAGAACATTACATTTAAACAGACTTTCCCTGTTGCCTGGATTTTGAATACTCCAAGACACTTCACTGATAGAAAAGGGGCAAAACGGTCCTGGGCCTCACGTTGGACGGGCCAGAACAGGTTATGTGTCTCCAGCAATGCAAGTCAGGACTGCCAAGTGGAGATCCAGGCTCCAGGTGAGAGCTGCCTAGGGGCTTTCTCTAAATGTTTGAAGAGAAGTGTCCCCTCACTGGGACTAAAGGACATAATGACACCAACATTGCACATTCTTCTCTCATATACACCATATGTATTCACAAATAGCTTGCAATCCTGTAGCAATGCACTCTTACCACTGGTAGAAAGCAACACTGTACATCCCAAGAAAATATCTTAGACCACTCTTCCGACCTTAAACTTGGGTGGGACATGCCCCACCTTGGAACAGGAGATGAAATCCCCAACCATCACTGCTGAGCAATCCCAAACTGAGCACACAGCTTCATTCTCAGAAAGAAGAATACTTCAAACTTAATAAAACTGGGGAAGAGGGTCAAAGCAGAACTTGGGAGGCATTTATAGTTATCAATAAAGCCAAGATGAGAATTTTTCATCTAAAAAAACAGGTTGAGATCAGTGCAATAAAGTGTGCCCCCCGCCTGTCCCACCAATGGGGGCAGACAGTGGACAAAAACTATGTTCCTGAAATCCTCTCCGACCCAGACAAACTAGACGCTCTCCATGACTTCTTAGCCTCCCTATATACAACTCAATCTCTTACATAGAATGCACAAAATATATTCCCCTCTGCAGTGACCTCCGCCCCCAAGCAAAGACCTCTATACCCATGTCACAACACTAGAAGTCCAAAAGGCCATTGGTGCTGAATATGGGTAAAGCACCAGGTCCAATTGCTTAATCTGAGGGTTTTTATAAAACCTTCTCTGTGCGTGTAGCTCCCAAACTCATATGCCTCTTTAACTCTTTTGCACATAATAAGAGGGTAACTACCTCCCTGAGAAAACCCACTATATCTCTTACTTCAAAGCCTGGCAAGGGCCTCAGGTTGTGCCATTCATAGGGGTCCATCTCTCTTCTCAACATCATTGAGAATCTATTGATTGGAATCATTCTTCCTGATCTCATCCATGTGAATCAGTTGGGTTTCATTAAAGTCTGCCACAACCATGATAACCTTAGGCGTATTAAATACCTCACTAAGAACATTTTACAGGAAGGCATTATCAGTGATCTTGGTTTTTGCTGGATGCAGAAAAAGTCTTGGAGAAAGATGATTGCCACATTGTCTGCAAAGTGTTGTGAAAGGTGGGCTTGTGACTCATATATCTACCTCTGCCTCTCGCTAGCTACAACTTGACTACATGTAAAATTACTTTGATAGGTAACCTCTCTGGACATATTGAGTTCTGCACCAGACCCTTTATCCTCAATGATTTTTGCTTTGAGTACAGGGCACTTTGAAATTAGAATACAGAATGACCCAGCCATCGCAGGGTTAACAGGTTGCACAGATATTCACAAAATGTCCCTCTTTGCTGATAATGTCCTCCTGACCTTTTTTTATCTGCAACCTCCCTGCCAAGACTAATGCTACAACTTTGAGGAAGTGGAAGGCTTTGAAGTCAACTTAACCAAATCTGAGACCCTGAAACTTATTCTTCCCCAGACTATAGTGGATTACTTAAAACAATGTGTCCCATTTTGATGGGCCATTCGGTCTTTTAAACATTTGGTAATCGATATTAACCCCATGAGTCGTGATATCTACAAAGCAAATATTCCTTTCTTAAAACTGATATTCTCAATGACCTTGGATGATGGTTCCAGATTTTCCTTTCCTAGATAGACAAGATGAACTTGGTCAAGATGAACATTCTCCCTACAGTCCCCATTGTCTTAAAACAGGAATTTATTTGATGATGTAAAGAAATTAATACCTCACTTTATATGGAGAAAGTCTAATCCTTGGATTTTTCACAAAATCCTGAGGAGACAAATTAAAAGGAGAGACTTAGTACTCCCAGACCGCCTTATAGATTGCACAGCAGACATAACCTTGTAGACTGGTCTCTCCGAGCTATGGATATATTGTAGACCCATATGGAGAGACACTGTTGAACCTGGCTTGATCCACAAACTGAGCACACCCACAAATGTATACTTGTTCAACCCTATGAACACAATTCTTACAATGTGGGACAGCATTTGCAGAGGCCATAACCTCACTACCTTCCCATCTCCTCATATGCCCATCCACTATAAATCATCTTTCACCCTGGGTGTGACTCCAGAGCACTGTGTTATTGGGAACATTGGGATTGCACCATGATTGCTGCATCAGACTGTGAAAAAAGCAGCAACTAGGGAACTAACCCCTTTCAGAAATTTATCACACAGGTGGCGGGTATGAAGAACACTGTTGCATTTATCAAATTTATTTGAAGAGTTTTATATAGCGCTGGCTTGACCCGGAGGTATCAGAGCGCTTTACATGAGGTTCCACATTGTTACAAAGTTACATCAGTTACAAGTTACATATGTTGCAAGAAAACATTTAAAGAGCATAGAAGACGGGATAAATGGAGTGTAGAAGGGTACGGGAGTATGGTAAAAGGGTAGGAGGGAGATACGGCAGAGAGACGAAGGAAAGTCTGCCCAAAGTCCGGCTGGGTAGGTGACGGTCGAGGGGGAAGTCCACAGCCCATCTCCTCTATAGCTATCAAGGTAGCTCCACCGGGCATCGGCCAGAGTGCTAGGTCTCAAAAGTTCAAATATTGAAGAAGGCTTTCCAGTCCCTAGGAGGAGAAAATATTGAGAGATGGGAAGACATACTTAGGGGCCGATTCTGATTCGGGCCGGAAAACGTACCGACCGACTTGGTACGGGAATTTAGTCCGACCGACACGTACCGGCGCTGCCCGACCCGGGTAGTACGATGAAATGCATGTGAATCACGACCGACTCGTACGGATCACAAGCCGAACGACCGACCCGGATGGAAACAAGCTATCCGGCCGGGAAACCACGCGAATCGAACCGACCGACACGCACCAGGAATCAACCCGAACGAAACGTACCCACGAACTCCGACCCGCGCAGTACGATGCAATGCGTGCAAAACCAGACCGAGTCGCATGGAGCTCAAGCCGTACGACCGACACGCATACAAAAGCCAGTCGAACCAACACAATACTCCGCGACCGACGCGTACGCCGCACATGAAACCTAGCTGAAACACAGCGGGAACGACTCGGAGAAGCTCGAACAAGACAACTGCAGCGTCCTACTCGGTCAGAAGAACGTCTCCTACATGCACAAAAATTACAAAGGAAAAATACAAAAAAGAGGGCCAAACAAGCAATGACAAAGTCAATAAATACAGGGGGAAAAAAATGGAACAAGGACACACCCCCAACTCCACCTATATAAAGGCCACAAATCCCTACCATGATCCTTTGCAAATTCCACTGACCTGCCAGCACAGAACACCATCAGACAGCAACCACAGACACACTCACAGCTCATCCATCACACAAGCCACACACCATTAGCACCTCAACAAATAGCACCCTCACACACACCCAGCAAAACCTACACTCACCCACCCTCACTTGCACACACACACACATCAATCACCACCACCACCCATCACCATGCCCCCAAAGAAGAATCATAAGTTCCTAGATAATGAATTGGAAGTCCTGGTAGACGAGATCCTCAGGGTAGAGCCACAGTTGTTTGGCACACTGGTCCAACAAACCCCCATGGCGTAGAAAACCAAGATGTGGGAGAGGATCGTCGACAGGGTCAACGCACATTCACCATGTTTGCGCACAAAGGAAGACATCCAGAACAGGTGGTATGATGTGCGCAGGAGGGTCAGGGACCTACTGAAGAAGGATTACATCCTGAGCCAGCACACCGGCAGTGGCCCTCCTGCCAAACCACTATACCTCAGGCCCTGGGAGGAGAAGGTGCGGGCCATACTACCACCAGTGAGCGTATATGGACTAACAAACATCCCAGAGCCTGGTGAGTACACAACAAATATACACAATATGGTGTGACAACACACACACATCACTGTCAAGGGGATAGTCAAACCATGCACCCTTAGCAAATCCACAGCAACCAAAAGATAATCATCCCAAGATGTGAATGCCAGTCAGACAAACACAATACCTGCCATCTCATAGTGTCATGTAACTGTGTCATGACATGTACAAACCTAACAACAAATAGAGCAAGGCAGTGGCACAAATATAACCAACAAACACTGTCAGATATTTTGCCACCACTAGAACACCACCTCACAGGGAAGCTCACTGAAAGGAAGGAATTCTGTGTATGCTGTTGAAGTCAGTGTAGCCAATAGCATGATGGGAGTTGTAGTCACAGATAATGGTCAGCCTCACAATTGGCCCATCAACACCACCCTGAACCATGCTCACATCACAGGGAGTGGAAACGGACTGACAAGATGGCTGACACTGGGTACTGCTGTGGGGAGCACAAGGCCCTGCTGGGAACTGTGCAACAACCAACAGCAGGACACCACTGACTGACATCCTGAAAGCCAACTTGCACTCCCTGCAATGGAAGCACCTTCCATGGTGGGATATCTGGCTGGGTGGGAAGGAGGACTGACAGCACTGACCATAGTTACAAGCAGCTCTCCTCACACCCCCCCCCCCCTCAACACTAACTCCACATAACCTACCTGGGAGAATGCAATGCCTCACACTCAAAATTAAGATCCCACAAAGAACCACCACCCTGGGTTATGCTGTGTGAAGCACAGGGACACTCTTGGGACTTGTAGCCAAACAAACGCCAGGACAACACTGTCAGCCATCCTGTCAGCACAGGCACACTACCCCACAGGGAAGCAGAGTCAAAAGGAAGGAAGTATGGGCATGCTGGGAAGGGGGTGTAGGCAATAGCATGATGGGAGTGGTAGTCACAGCTCAACATCCCCCACCCACATGGCCCAGCAAGCTCACACTGAAGCATGCACACCTCACAGGGAGTGAAAAGTCACTTCTAAGATGTCTGACAATGGTCCTCTGTTGTGGGGAGTACCAGGCCCTGGGAACTGGGCACCAACCAACAGCAGAACACCACTGTCAGCCATCTTGCCATTGCTGTCACACTCACACACAGTGAAGTCCACTCAAAAGGAAGGAAGTATGGGCATGCTGGGAAGGGGGGTGTAGGCAATAGCATGATGGGAGTGGTAGTCACAGCTCAACATCCCCCACCCACATGGCCCAGCAAGCTCACACTGAAGCATGCACACCTCACAGGGAGTGAAAAGCCACTTCAAAGATGTCTGACACTGGCCTCAGCTGTGGGGAGCAAAAGGCCCTGCTGGGAACTGTGCACCAACAAACAACAGGACCACATTGTCAGCCATCTTGCCATTGCTGTCACACTAACACACAGTGAAGTCCACTCAAAAGGAAGGAAGTATGGGCATGCTGGGAAGGGGGGTGTAGGCAATAGCATGATGGGAGTTGTAGTCACAGATATTGGTCACCCTCACAATTGGCCCATCAACACCACTCTGAACCATGCTCACATCACAGGGAGTGGAAAGGACTGACAAGATGGCTGACACTGGGTACTGCTGTGGGGAGCACAAGGCCCTGCTGGGGACTGTGCAACAACCAACAGCAGGACACCACTGCCTGACATCCTGAAAGCCAACTTGCACTCCCTGCAATGGAAGCATCGTTCCATGGTGGGATATCTGGCTGGGTGGGAAGGAGGACTGACAGCACTGACCATAGTTACAAGCAGCTCTCCTCACACCCCCTCAACACTAACTCCACATAACCCACCTGGGAGAATGCAATGCCTCACACTCTAATTGAAGATCCCACAAAGAACCACCACCCTGGGTTATGCTGTGTGAAGCACAGGGACACTCTTGGGACTTGTAGCCAAACAAACGCCAGGACAACACTGTCAGCCATCCTGTCAGCACAGGCCCACTACCCCACAGGGAAGCAGAGTCAAAAGGAAGGAAGTATGGGCATGCTGGGAAGGGGGGTGTAGGCAATAGCATGATGGGAGTGGTAGTCACAGCTCAACATCCCCCACCCACATGGCCCAGCAAGCTCACACTGAACCATGCACACCTCACAGGGAGTGAAAAGCCATTTCAAAGATGTCTGACACTGGCCTCAGCTGTGGGGAGCACAAGGCCCTGCTGGGAACTGGGCACCAACAAACAACAGGACCACACTGTCAGCCATCTTGCCATTGCTGTCACACACACACACAGTGAAGTCCACTCAAAAGGAAGGAAGTATGGGCATGTTGGGAAGGGGGGTGTAGGCAATAGCATGATGGGAGTGGTAGTCACAGCTCAACATCCCCCACCCACATGGCACAGCAACCTCACACTGAAGCATGCACACCTCACAAGGAGTGAAAAGCCACTTCAAAGATGTCTGACACTGGCCTCAGCTGTGGGGAGCACAAGGCCCTGCTGGGAACTGGGCACCAACAAACAACAGGACCACATTGTCAGCCATCTTGCCATTGCTGTCACACTCACACACAGTGAAGTCCACTCAAAAGGAAGGAAGTATGGGCATGCTGGGAAGGGGGGTGTAGGCAATAGCATGATGGGAGTTGTAGTCACAGATATTGGTCACCCTCACAATTGGCCCATCAACACCACTCTGAACCATGCTCACATCACAGGGAGTGGAAAAGGACTGACAAGATGGCTGACACTGGGTACTGCTGTGGGAGCACAAGGCCCTGCTGGGAACTGTGCAACAACCAACAGCAGGACACCACTGACTGACATCCTGAAAGCCAACTTGCACTCCCTGCAATGGAAGCACGTTCCATGGTGGGATATCTGGCTGGGTGGGAAGGAGGACTGACAGCACTGACCATAGTTACAAGCAGCTCTCCTCACACCCCCCCTCAACACTAACTCCACATAACCCACCTGGGAGAATGCAATGCCTCACACTGTAATTGAAGATCCCACAAAGAACCACCACCCTGGGTTATGCTGTGTGAAGCACAGGGACACTCTTGGGACTTGTAGCCAAACAACCGCTAGGACAACACTGTCAGCCATCCTGTCAGCACAGGCACACTACCCCACAGGGAAGCAGAGTCAAAAGGAAGGAAGTATGGGCATGCTGGGAAGGGGGGTGTAGGCAATAGCATGATGGGAGTGGCAGTCACAGCTCAACATCCCCCACCCACATGGCCCAGCAAGCTAGCACTGAAGCATGCACACCTCACAGGGAGTGAAAAGCCATATCAAAGATGTCTGACAATGGTGCTCTGTTGTGGTGAGTACCAGGCCCTGTTGGGACCTGTGCACCAACCAACAGCAGGACACCACTGAATGACATCCTGAGAGTCAACCTGAACCCACTGCAAGGGTGGCATGCTTCATGGTGGGATAACTGGGCTGGGTGGAGAAGGAGGGCCGGATGTCCACCAAATACAACCAATGCTGGCCATGCACACACCTCAACATTCACATTGAAATGCCTCAGGTTAGCAGGACAATGTGCTACACCAATATCAACCTCTTACTGTGACAACTTAGGACAATGCAATGTACAGGCCCGCATCCAGAGGGTACAGTCACAACTGTCAGGTGTGTGAACCATTGATGCCTGTAGAACTATAACATACATTGTGTGTCTCTTCCAAAAACAGGTGATGATGGGGACACAGCAGCAGGCGAGGAGGTGTCCCTGTCCCAGGCTCCGGGGACACTGAGCCCACTGGTGTGGAACAGCCTCTGCCCTCCTCGGATGGCGAAGACCTACCTGGCACCTCCAGTGTGAGTCATCATGCAGCACCAGCAGGACCAACATCTGCACCCCCTGCACACACTGCTCCAACAACTGCCAACACACAGACCACCCCCGCCGACACGGACAGACCAAGGACCACCAATGACAACAGCACAGGGACCCTGGCCCAACGTCGAGCTACGGACAATGACCCCAGTAACAACCCCCAAGGGGGCCTAGGGTCACCTGTGCGTGCCACCGCAGGTCCCACACGTGTCGCCAGGGGTGGTGGGAGGGGTGGTAGACATAGCTCGCTGTTTGCAGAGGGGTCTGGACTGCATGATGACCCACAACTGGCACGCATTGCTGAGGCGTACCAGAATAGCACCGGAGAGGTCACCCAGGTAGTGGGGATCCTCAAGGACATTAAACAGCAGCAGGCTGCCCATCATGCCCGCTTGGACTCACACATGTCCCGTGTGGAGACACACATGTCTCGCATGGAGTCCAAGTGGGACACATGGCAAGAACTGACAGCGGTGCATAGGGACATATTCACATGGCTCCGCCAGAATAAGCACCAACATGGCCACACCTCCCTGTGTGGCCACAACATCTGGTGCTGCAACAACTGCAACTGCCACAGGAAGGGAGGAGGACTCTGGCGGAGAGTCCCCTGCACCGCAGCAGCCTGCACGTGAGGGTCCCCCCAAAGAAGAGGGGTCGTCCGAGGAAGGAAAACTGAGAGGTCGATGGCCATGTACATCCCCCAGGAAGCCAACACCTGTTCTGGAAATTCTCCTTTGTGTACAAACTGTTCACCCTGTAGAATGCAACACAACTCTCCCACATGACATGGGGAGTTTAAGTTGGACTAATGTATCAGATGACTGTGGACTTCACTCAGGACATTTCTGCTACCAAGACTTGCAACTCATCTGGGAACTTCCAATCACAATCCCAATGTACAGCACCCACCATCCTGTGCACTATACTCACACATGTATGTAAATAAAATCACTAATACACTATACTTGCCTCTGTTGTGATTCCAATATGGTTACTGTCATGGGGATGATGATCTGCTAAATCACACTGTGTATGCTAACTGCTACAGCAAGTACAACACCGTCATGTGAGTCATGGTGACGTGACACATATGAGGGAGACACACCACTAGGGCTACACAACACAGAGACACCAGGGCCATCGGACTCATCGCCTACACTGATGTTGCCAGGAAATACTGTGGAATGCACAGACACCACACCTATTCAGAGTCTGTGTCAACTAGCCCACAGGAGCAGTAAGCAAATGTCAGTCAGATGTGTGACCACAGACAACGCACATCCCAAAGTGAAGCACAGGTTTATTACACATTTGCAACATGTTGTTTCCACTACAAATGCAAGGTAATCCCACGTGGCAGTGGCCACACAGTCAACAAGTGCAGAAGATATAAAGTCCAGGGGTGTGTGGCACATCACCTGTAGGGAAACGACTGCTGCCACCCTGAAAGCTGAATCATGGTGTTGGGGGATCCAAGTAGACCAAACAACTCTGTAAGCACCCTGTGAAGGACAGACATGACACACAGTCAAAACCACTGAAGAACAGGACAGAACTGCAATACTCATGCCCAATACATGTCACAAGATAACTACACAAAACCAAGTTAGCATGTCAACACTGTTGGGGAGTACAGACTACCTGTAAGGACACATGGCTGCACGCATCCAGTCAAGTAGCACATGGCCACACTCAAACAGCACCAGAGCACCACCCACACATATCAGGCAAACTCACATCATTGACATGATAACTCTCTGGATGCTCACATTCAGCTGAAGAAGTTGGTGATGAGCTGTGTGCGGACATCACCATCATCATCATCACTGGCATCGTGGCCCAGGCCAGGATCCTCCACAGGTGGCGGACGTTGGTCATCGTCAGCCAGGATGAGAGGCAACTCCTTCTGCACTGCCAGGTTGTGTAGCATGCAGCAGACGATGACAATCTTGCACACCATTGCTGGGGCATATGGGAGGGCCCCTCCTGTCTTGTCCAGGCAGCGGAAGTGGCTCTTCAGGAGACCAAATGTCCGCTCAATCACTCTCCTGGTCCGACCATGTGCCTCATTGTAGCGCATCTGGGCTGGTGTCACAGGGTTCCTGAGGGGTGTCAGCAACCATGGCATGTTGGGGTATCCGGAGTCACCTACAGACAGACAATTGCACATTAGCTGAGTTCGAAAAGTGGGCGGAATACAACATAGCAGAACACACACAATGGTACAAAGTCAGTACACACCGACAAGCCAGGCACGCTGGTTCTGCATCTGTGACATCATCCTCGGGATGCGACTACTCCTCATCACGTCGGCATCGTGTGCCGAACCGGGGAAACGGGCACACACATGTCTGATGCTCATATCTGCAAGACATACCACCAGAGCATTGATTGAATGGTAATGTTTCCGGTTCCGGTATGCCTGCTCATGTGCCTGTGGTGGTACCAAAGCCACATGTGTCCCATCAATGGAGCCAATGACATGTGGCATCCTCCCAAGGGCATAGAAGTCACTCTTGACGTCAGTGAGTTGTTGACGTGTAGGGAAATAGATGTACTGGTTCAGGCATCTCAACATTGCCTCCAAAACATTGCGTAGCACACGGCTGAACATAGTCTGTGACATCCCACCAGCAGTCGCCACAGTTTGTTGAAAGGTACCGGTGGCAAAGAAGTGTAGGGCTGCCATCACCTTCACCTTGGGGGTCAGCGCTGTAGGGTACGGCCGGCCAGGTTGCAAATGTGGGGCCAAGCGCACTGCCAAATCCTCAATCAGCTGCCTGGTGAAGCGGTACCGTCGGATGCTGTCACGTTCCACCATCGTTGCCAGGTCAGGGAATGGTCTATGGACAGCTGGAGCCCTGCAGTGCATAGGTGAAGAAAGAAAGATTGTCAGTCACCCCACATATGTGCCATTCACCATACTCAATTTCACATGATACATCATTACGAGACACAAGTACTTGATGTGTGTGCCGTTCGGTTCGGACATATATGGCACCTACATGGCCATCATCTAACATCTCAGTTCAGCATGTGTTGACAACAGGTTCCAGGTTGTGCTATGGGAAACCATTAGGCTGTGTCACAGTACCCATTTACTGCTGTCACGTTCCACACACACACCACAGTGACATATCTGGACAGATGCGCCACAGGCATCACAGCTCATTGACAGGTAGATTCCCAGTGACCCTATCTTGCCACATGGACACTGGCATGACAGGGCGTATCATGTACACGTCAGAAAAACAAACATGACTCCCACAGGTAGTGGCCCCTGTTGCCTCCGCAGGACAGACATGGATGTCTGTGACACACACACGCACAACATCAAAGTCCATGCACAAACAACGTTGATGTGGAGACTGTCTCCCATTGTGCACATGGAATCAGAGACATCGGAAACACAACATGCACACAGACTGTGGAGGGCCATCACTATTGTGGCAATGGGTCACCCTGTGACGTACATGCCTTCCCACATGGGACCCTGGGGGTATGTGACATGTCATACACATACACAACCTGGAAATGTGACCATGCCACATGCTCCGAAATGAACAGTTGCACATCACAGTGGTCATGTGCACAACACACAAAGGATCCTGTCCCCATGAACACGTGCACAGCCTGGGTGTGGCTGCCCCCAAGTGCCACCCCAAAAACCACATGTTTACCCCCATACACAGAAAAGGTAATGCAGCCTTACATGCCTTAGGATACAGTGTGGACTGGGTGTGGTGTTGTAGGTGTGCCCCTGAGTCCCTGGCAAGTATATGTGGCTGACATACGTTCACCAGTGACAAGCATGGTGACATATGCGAGGGACCTGTACAGGGACGCGTTGTACAGCAATGGACCGATCGGTGTTCCCGCACGGCCCATTGCATCTGTTGTGAGCGGGTACGCGTTGTACAGCAATGGACCGATCGATGTGCCCGCACGGCCCATTGCATCAGTAGTGAGTGGGTACGCGTTGTACAGCAATGGACCGATCGGTGTGCCCGCACGGCCCATTGCATCTGTTATGAGCGGGTACGCGTTGTACAGCAATGGACCGATCGGTGTGCCCACACGGCCCATTGCATCTGTTATGAGCGGGTACGCGTTGTACAGCAATGGACCGAACGGTGTGCCCGCACGGCCCATTGCATCTGTTGTGAGCGGGTACGCGTTGTATCCCGAAATACGCGTTGTACAGCAATGGACCGATCGGTGTGCCCGCACGGCCCATTGCATCTGTTGTGAGCGGGAACATGTTGTACAGCAATGGACCGATCGGTGTGCCCGCACGGCCCATTGCATCTGTAGTGAGCGGGTACGCGTTGTACAGCAATGGACCGATCGGTGTGCCAGCACGGCCCATTGCATCTGTTATGAGCGGGTACGCGTTGTACAGCAATGGACCGATCGGTGTGCCCGCACGGCCCATTGCATCTGTTATGAGCGGGTACGCGTTGTACAGCAATGGACCGATCGGTGTGCCCGCACAGCCCATTGCATCTGTTGTGAGCGGGTACGCGTTGTATCCCGGAATACGCGTTGTACAGCAATGGACCGATCGGTGTGCCCGCACGGCCCATTGCATCTGTTGTGAGCGAGTACGCGTTGTACAGCAATGGACCGGTCGGTGTGCCCGCACGGCCCATTGCATCTGTAGTGAGCGGGTACGCGTTGTACAGCAATGGACCGATCGGTGTGCCCGCACGGCCCATTGCATCTGTTGTGAGCGGGTACGCGTTGTACAGCAATGGACCGATCGGTGTGCCCGCACGCCCATTGCATCTGTTGTGAGCGGGTACGCGTTGTATCCCAGAATACGCGTTGTACAGCAATGGACCGATCGGTGCGGACGCATTGGCTGGGGCCTGGCATGGCAACGGACGCGTTTTTGAAGCTTCAACGAGTCTGATGCAGTGAATTCAGTTGGCCAGCCACAACAATGTTGCAAATTCATGGGTGTCATGAAGTTGAACTTTTGAAGGATGCTGTGGGCGTGTATTAGTGGTGCAATTCCATGGATTGGCCAGATTCAGAAGATGCAAACGACTTGGACCTATCACTTTGGACACATGAGACAGTATCTGCCTCTGCAGCACACATATAATGCTGGCTGTTCCCCTGAGGGCTCACTTGCCTGCACTACATGCTCCAGGACGACATCTGCCACCAACACTGCTGCTGTCTCTGCATCCTCTGGCTACTGCAATGGCACGTACTGTGGAGAGAGCCCCAGCCTTCAGCCTTGAGGAGAACCAGGCCCTGCTGGACAGCCTCCTTCCACAGTACAGCAAGCTGTATGGGACACCAGGGAGCAGGTGAGTGTGCTGTCCACTGCCTTACTAATTGTGCATGTTGTCTGACTAGCAAGACTTACAGTGTGCACACCACTGGCTAGCATGCTCACTGAGTAGTTCTCACCCCCAAAGTGTGTAGTCACATGCACTGAACAGGTACAGTGCAGTAACAGTGCATTCCAACAAGGTTTACTTCCCATGCAATGATACCATGTAGTAACTGCTGGCAAACTGTTCATAGCCATCGTTGCACTGCCTGTGTACATCATATGCCCCTGTGATTGAGACATGTATATCCAACTGTGTGATGCACGTATATGTTGCATGTGTAGTAATGGCATCCTCACAGGTTGATGCCCACCATAAGCAGGAAATCTGGCTGACCATCGCCCGGGCAGTAAGATCCGTGGGGGTCTACAAGCGCCGGATCCGCAACTGCCAGAAGAGGTGGCAGGACCTTCGGGGCTGGACCCAGAGGATCGCAAGGGTCCAGCTGAAGCTGTCGCCTCCTCGCAGGAGGGGCGGACACCGGACCCTGACCCCCACATGCTCCGGATCCTGGCGGTGGTCTTCCCTGACCTGGATGGGCAGCTGAAGGCCAGACAGCAGCAAGGAGGGGGTGAGTCCATGACTGCACTGTGAACTTTGTCTGACATGCTATGTGCCCTCCTCTGGCCTGGGTAAACTTCCACAGTACATCAGTCTTGTGGCCCAGGACCCATGTCCCTCAATTGTGACATGCCCACTCCTCATCTGATACGCAGGTGTGGTCCTTGCAGTCAGGAAATTGTGTCACTTGGGTACTGTGTCCTTGCATTTTGCTTCGCTCAAGGTGGGGGACAGCATTTGTTCCCGTGACTTTGTGGTGTGCTTCATGGGTGGGTCAATTGCTCACACAATGCCTAAGTCCTGACATGTAATCTGGGTGTAACTTTGATATGTGGTCCACTTGCTGATCTGAATCACCACATGTCCCTGGGGTATTTGGCACACCCCATGCTGCTGGTGGGAACAATGTTTGGGCCTCAGGAGTATGTATATCAAGTGTGTCACACATGCTTAGCCACCTGCCTACTGTCCAGGGCTCATCCCTCTTTCAGGTGGAGCAGGACAGTCATGCCTACTCCAGGGCATACAATACAATCAATCAATCAATCAATCAATCAAGCATTTGTATAGCGCGCTACTCACCCGGAGGGTCTCAAGGCGCTAGGGAGGGGGGGGGGTCCGCTACTGTTCGAACAGCCAGGTTTTGAGTTGCTTCCTGAAGGAGAGGTGGTCTTGGGTAAGGCGGAGGTGGATGGGTAGGGAGTTCCACGTCTTGGCAGCCAGGTAGGAGAAGGATCTTCCTCCCGTTGTGGCTCTTCGGATGCGGGGGACGGCGGCGAGGGCGTGATTGGTCGATCGTAGCTGGCGGGTGGGAGTGTAGAAGGTCAGACGGTCGTTGAGGTATCTGGGGCCTTGGTTGTGGAGAGCTTTGTGTGCGTGGGTGAGGAGTCGGAACGTGATTCTCTTGCTGACGGGGAGCCAGTGCAGGTCTCTCAGGTGTCCGGCGATGTGGCTGTGTCGGGGGATGTCCAGGATGAGTCGAGCTGAGGCGTTCTGGATGCGTTGGAGTCTTTTTGAAGTTTGGCTGTGGTTCCGGCGTAGAGGGAGTTGCCGTAGTCCAGTCGGCTGGTGACGAGGGCCTGGGTGACCGTCTTCCTGGTTTCGGTGGGGATCCACCGGAAGATCTTGCGCAGCATGCGTAGGATGTTGAAGCAAGACGAGGAGACGGCGTTGACTTGTCGGGTCATTGAGAGGGAGGAGTCCAGGATGAAGCCCAGGTTGCGTGCGTGGTCCGTTGGTTTGGGTGCGTTGCCCAGGGCAGGGGGCCACCAGGAGTCGTCCCAGGCGGAGGGTGATGATCCTAGGATGAGGACTTCCGTCTTATCTGAGTTCAGTTTCAGGCGGCTGTTCCTCATCCACTCGGCTACGTCCTTCATCCCTTCATGTAGGTTGGTTCTGGCGGTTGTGGGGTCGTTGGTGAGGGAGAGGATCAGCTGGGTGTCGTCGGCGTAGGAGATGATGTTGAGGTTGTGTTGGCGTGCGATGGCTGCGAGGGGCTCATGTAGACGTTGAAGAGGGTGGGGCTGAGTGATGATCCTTGTGGTACGCCGCAGATGACTTCGGTGGCCTCGGAACTGAACGGGGGAGGCGGACTCTCTGGGTTCTTCCGGCGAGGAAGGAGATGATCCACTCCAGTGCCTTCTCTTGGATTCCGACGTTGTTCAGGCGTTGCACTAGGGTGCGGTGGCAGACTGTGTCGAACGCTGCGGAGAGGTCCAGGAGGATGAGGGCCGCTGTTTCCCGTTGTCGAGCAGGGCTCGGATGTCATCGGTGGCTGCGATGAGGGCGGTCTCGGTGCTGTGGTTGGCCCGGAAGCCGGACTGCGAGTGGTCGAGGATCCATTCGTCTCGAGGAAGGCGGCCAGTTGTCTGTTGACGGTCTTCTCGATGACTTTGGCAGGAAAAGGAAGGAGCGAGATGGGGCGGTAGTTTTTGAGGTCGGTGGGATCCGCTGACGGTTTCTTCAGTAGGGCGCTGAGGTCGGCGTGCTTCCAGCTCTCTGGGAAGGTGGCGGTGTCGAGGGAGGTGTTGATGATGTCCCGGAGGTGGGGTGCGATGACGGCGTTGGCCTTGTTGAAGACGTGGTGAGGGCAGGGGTCGGTTGGTGATCCGGAGTGGATGGAGTTCATCGTGCGGATAGTGTCTTCGGTGTTGATCGCACTCTGTACTCCCACTCCCGTGTATCAGCTGACATGTTGTGATCAGTGAAATGTTTCCTCAGGTGTCTGCCTCTGTGTCATTGTGCTGTGACTTCGTTGTCAGGACTACTGGGATGTTTATCGGTTAGGGCTCAGCATGCCATCTGAGATGTGACCATGAGAGACGATACTTCTGTGACTTATAGGTGTTTGATCACTTGACTGTGCACACAGGTGTATGCGACTGTGAATTTCAGGCAGCTGTTTTTCATTCACAGCAGACTGTGAGGTGCTCAGGTTCAGAGAGTTGTGTTTCATGTCTCTCATATGTCCAATTGGTATGACGTGGACAAATAAGAGTTCAGATGATGTGGTTTGTGGGGGATGGACATGTGCACTTGTCAGCTACATAACTTGCATTCCCCATGTCCTAGGATTGTGACACAGTGCAGACTGTTGTTGGCTGGCTGCCATGCCCATGTGACTGGAGACAGTGATGTATGACTTTGCAGGCATGCTTGTGCCATGGCATTAAACTTCCTAAGAGTGATCCTGCAGGGGAGTGACATGTGCAACATGCACCCCATTGTGGCATTGACTATCCGGACATGGGTGCATCATGGTGTCTGGTGCTGGTATGCATCACATGCATTTCTAATTAGACTCTGGCCATCCCTTTATCCGGACACCTGTACTGACTCAGTGGCAAGAGATGTGATGTGTGCATGTTCACATACTTCACCGTGTTCTCTGCAATGTCCAACAACTGTGTAGGTGGTGCATGTGTCCACACTGGGGTATTACCATCAGACAGGCACCAGACAGATGGGTGCAAGGGCAGGAGGGGTGTGAGTTCCATGGTTGACCATCAGACTGACAATTGGCTTCTCCTAATCTGTGTGAGGACTTTTGGCAATGTTCAACTAAGGATGCCAGGGCTTGCTCTGTAATGTGCTGTACTTACTGTGGTGTGTGCGTTCAGTGCAGGTGACTGATGTTTGTCTGTTTCCCTAATTGTTTGCAGATACATCCACGACCACAGGAGGGGACAGCTCCATGGACCAGGATGAGCTGCAGAGCCAGACTGGGTCAGCAGCCGACGACTGGTCGGAGGGACCCAGTGGCACGGAGGGCGAGGGGAGCCACACCGAGGAGTCCTCAGCACCATCCACCTCAGCTGAGGACCACAGCAGCTCAGAGGATGACTCCCTTGTGGAGGCTGGTGTCAGCAGCCACCACACCCCAGCTAGTCTGTCTGGCCCCGCCACCGCCACCACCACCGCCCTCCCATTGGCTCCCATTCCAGAGGTCCGTGGAGGCTCCTGTGTTCGGGAGCGTGTTTCCTTCATGCCAGGCACCGCACCCCCTGCCCCTGTGTCCCCTGCTGCCCTGAGTGAGGAGTCTGTGTACCTACTTCGGCAGCTCCATGTAGGGCAGACAGCAATGCTGAGTGTCCTCCATGCACACACCACTCTGTTGACACAGCTGGTGTCATTCATGGAGGGCATCTCGACGGGTATGTCTGCCCTACAGAGGAGCAATAAGTCCATGGACTCCTCCCTGACGGCAGCAGTGTCCCTCCTCCAACAGTCCCTCACCCCTCCTACCTCTGCCCCATCCACACTTCCTGGCACCCTACCTGTCCCAAGCACATGCACACCTGCACGATCACCCAAACACACAGACACGAGCAGCACAGAAACACCCAAAACAAAGGCAAGACGTGCACACAAGCATCCTCAGGGTACTGATACCACACCCACAGGGGATGGGGAACAGACACACACACAGGCATCCACAGTCACTCTGCAGTCCTCCAAATGCTCTCCCTCCAAGACCCCTTCCCTTGCCTCACCTGCAACCCCACCTACACAGCAGCTCTTCCTCTGTGACCTCGGCCTCTTCCCCTCCGATCCCGCTGATCCAGCATACAGGGGGAAGAGGAAGTCCACCCACACAGAGGGGAGTGCCCCTCACCCCCAGACACCCTCCCCCAGGCGCAGACAGACGGGGGCCCCCACCCGCAAGTCCCCCCGGTCCCGGAAGAGCAAGACCCCGCCACCGCCCTGCAAGTCAAGCACACAGTCTCCTTCCTCCATCCCTCAGGCCCCCACAACACAGGTTCCCCCATCACACCCTGCCCCAGGTTCCCCCCCACCCACAGATACACCATCCCCAAAATGATCCGGCCTTCTCCACCTACCACTTGCTCTTCCAGCACCACACCCCCGCTGCACATGTTAGTGCCACTGGTGTGGAGACTGTGTCCTCCCCCTCTGTCCTGCCCACCTTACCTGAACCCCATTCTACTCCCCTGGAGATGGGCACTGCAGTGGAGTCCACTACCACCCTGTCTGACTTGGGCACTGCAGTGGGGAACCTGTCCTCTCCATCTGGCCAGCCCACTGGAGTTGTGCAGGCACCCACACCATCTGACTCATGCCCCCCAGTTGTGCCGGCACACACCATGTCAGACACCTCCACTGCAGTTGTCAGTGACTCTCCAGCACCAGCCACCCCTTCCCTGCCTCCTTCTGGTGAGCCCTGATCCTGTCCCTGCGGTGCCTGGCCTGGCCCCCCGTATGCACCTCCGAGGGGAATGTCCCTGGTCCCTAGCAGTGCAGGCAAGCAAAGGGTGACATCTGCCACTGTCACCCTGTTTGGGCTTTATTCATGGACTGGCCATTGGCCTTTGTGTTTTTTCTGGACTTTAATTTTCCACATAACATTTGCTGAATAAAGCTACTTTCAGTTCTCTAGTGGTTTTGCTTCAGATGTACATGATGTTGATGATGCTAACCATGCCCTTGCTGCAGTGATGTTGATTTTTGATGTCAGGTAAATAAAGTGTTACTGTGCAGGACCCCATGTGGTCCAGGGGGAATGTGTCCTATCCTGGTGTGTAGCCATGTCATCCTTTGCAGCAATATGAGGGTGTCATGTTTTCCATATATGCAAATGGGATTCCCTACCTGTTTTTTCAATATCACATCTGTGGCTTACACCCCTGCACATCAGATGTGCTTGCCATTGTTCAATTGATCTATTTCCCTGACCGTGTGACCATCTCCACTGGACATGCATGTTTGGGCATCAATGGGGAAGGACTCATCTGTGGTATCAGTGCAACTTGCTATACATGTGTATTTGATCGGTGCAGATGATTTGGGTGACAATGCCATGACCAGGCTGATGTGACGTGAGCCTTCATTTTGTGCTAATTGTTGACTGAGTGACCAAGTGTTCTGCTGACATGATAGCGCCCTGCAGAGACAACGTATGGCACAGCTTTTCTTACACAGGAGTGGAGTCCCCTCATGGCAGTGTGTAATTCCGTGACATTGCCTGAGCCCAAGGTGTGTGTTGTCTGAGCATGTCTGTGTGTGTTCACTTCCATTTTGCTACGCAGGCTGGGGGCCCTAGTGATGTTCCTGTTTGTGATGCTTGCTGAGTTGAGCAATGTTCCGCCCAAATCTTCTCCCTGGGTGCTCTGTGATGTGTGTGCATGGCACATTACTGGTGATCAGGGTGTCATCCATAGGTGTGTTTGCTGTCAGGGCTGAGTTTGTGGGCAAACGCAGATGAGACACAGTCAGGATTCCCCTTGGCACCTGTTGGTTACACAAGTCATGTAATTTACAGTTTGTGTTAGCTTCCAGTGATTGTGACACGTTGGGCCCGATTCACAGAACTAACTTACGACAAAATCCTAAACTTACTACCATTTTGGTATTCACAGAATGAACTTACTCATTTTGGTATTCACAGAATAAACTTACTCATTTTGGTATTCACAGAAGACACTTACACATTTTGTGTAACTTACACATTTTGTGTAACTTACACATTTGGTATTCACAGAAGGCACTTACTCATTGATGAGTAAGTGCCTTCTGTGAATACCAAAATGAGTAAGTTAATTCTGTGAATACCAAAATTGTTGTAAGTTCATTCTGTGAATACCCAAATGTGTAAGTTCATTCTGTGAATACCAAAATTGTTGTAAGTTCATTCTGTGAATACCCAAATGTGTAAGTTCATTCTGTGAATACCAAAATTGTTGTAAGTTTAGGATTTTGACGTAAGTTAGTTCTGTGAATCAGGCCCGTTGTGTGTGTGACTGCTGCCACTCCTCAGGGTCAGAGCTGCAATGTTGGAAGTTGTCTATGTGTGTTGTTTGTGGGTGAGCTTGCCTTCTTCATTGGTGTGTGACTGTGTCCGGGATCCCATTGGTTGGTGTAGATTTGACGTCATGCCCATGTACAGCATACTGTGCAGTGTGTGAGACATTGACAAGTCTTGTTGACTGGCCATGTGTGATGGGTATCTCCGCCTTAGTTCCCCCCACCACCCCTGGGATTGTGATGGGTGCATGTGCAATGTCACCAGTCCATGTGAGCTTCACTGCTGCACATTGGTGGAGATCAAGGTGTGTGGTGTTGAGTGTGTGCAAATGAGAGTTGTTGCACGGCTAGACCCCTACCTCCATGTTGGCCTTGGCTGACAGGCCGTGCTGTTTTATTTGTGCTTGTGTAGGTGTGATGGTAGTTAGTTGCTCAGGACACATGACTGTGGTTCACAGTGTGTACGACATCTACCTTTGTCATCACAGTGGGATTATCATGCAGGCCAGTGTCACCACAATGTGGGGTCCCTGGGGGTAGTGCTGTGGTGGGTCTGTCTCTTGCTGTGTTAGTTGCTGTTCCTACAAGCTTGTGTGACATTTGTAATTTGGGCTCTCTCATCTAACAATGCCTGATTGCCCACATAGGGAATCCGATACATGAGTTACTTTTGTGTGGCACTGTGTTGACATCTGTGTAATAGGGATTCAGGCCTCCTCGTGTGTTGTGTGTTTGCCTGGGGACACTGGCACACCACCCCCTCACCTGTTGTGTTTGATATGCAGTGTGAGTCTTCCTGTTTGTGTTTGTGCATTTGCACCACTGCATTGGCATATCTTTGTGTGCCATTGGCTGTATGTTGTTTGGTGGCTTTCCCCTGCTGTCCCTGGGACTCCTAGGTCATCAGTCAGCACAATGATCATGGTTTGTATGTCCCATTGCTGCCATGGTATGGTATTTGTTCACCTGACATCTACAGTCTCCACAGGATATCTACATTTGTGTGTCCATTGGTGCAGATATGTGGATCTGCATTATGATGGTCACTTCTGTCATTGTGTTATTTGTGAATGTTGACAATGTGAGCCCCCATGGGTGATGTTTGTCTGCACATGGCCCAAGCGATGTTTCATTGGCACTGCACTGTTTGCCTCACCCAATCTATGTTGCTATGGGACACAAGCACTACTATGCCACTGATGTGTTTGTTGTTGTGAGACCAGGAATAATGCATGCAGTTTGGCATTTGCAGCTTTTACCATGACTACACTTACATTTTGGTCACTGTGGTGATGGGGCTTTAGACCCCATTGCCACAATGTTCAAAATGTGCTTCAGCTATGGACCCCACACTTACCTTTTGGTCACTGTGATGATGGTGCTTTAGGCCCCATTGCCACAATGTTCAAAATGTGCTTCAGCTATGGACCCCACATTTACCTTTTAGTCACTGTGATGATGGGGCTTTAGGCCCCATTGTCACACTGTTCAAAATGTGCTTCAGCTATGGACCCCACACTTACCTTTTGGTCACTGTGATGATGGGGTGTTCGACCCCATTGCCACAGTGGTCGTGAGTCGGCTTGCATTGTGGAGGCCACACACATTTATGTGTGACACATGTGATAGGGGGTCACATTGTATGTTCAATGTCATGTTCAGTGTTGTAGGCATTTGACACAGACTACACACGCTTGTCATGGTGTTGGGGGGGTGTAATTTTCAGACATTCCTTATGTTGGAGTATGCTGGTTGTGTCATGCATTACCCGTCCTATGAGTAGGGGTTGTGTGGGTGGTAGGCATCCATCCCTCTATAAGTGGGGATGGTAGTAGTGACAGGCATCCAGGCCCCCCTGAGTATTGGTGGTGGTAGTGGCAGGCATCCAGCCCCCCATGAGTGGGGATGGTAGTAGTGACAGGCATCCAGGCCCCCCTGAGTAGGGGTGGTGGTAGTGGTAGGCATCCATCCCCCTATGAGTGGGGGTGGTGTTAGTGGTAGGCATCCATCCCCCTATGAGTGGGGATGGTAATAGTGACAGGCATCCAGGCCCCCCTGAGTAGGGGTGGTGGTGGTGGTAGGCATCCAGCCCCCCATGAGTGGGGATGGTAGTAGTGACAGGCATCCAGACCCCCCTGAGTAGGGGTGGTGGTAGTGGTAGGCATCCATCCCCCTATGAGTGGGGGTGGTGTTAGTGGTAGGCATCCATCCCAATATGAGGGGGGTGGTAGTAGTGACAGGCATCCAGCCCCCCCTGAGTAGGGGTGGTGGTAGTGGCAGGCATCCAGCCCCCCATGAGAAGGGGTGGTGGTAGTGGCAGGCATCCAGCCCCCCATCAGTGGGGGTGGTGTTAGTGGTAGGCATCCATCCCTCTATAAGTGGGGATGGTAGTAGTGACAGGCATCCAGGCCCCCCTGAGTAGGGGTGGTGGTAGTGGCAGGCATCCAGCCCCCCTTGAGTGGGGATGGTAGTAGTGACAGGCATCCAGGCCCCCCTGAGTAGGGGTGGTGGTGGTGGTAGGCATCCAGCCCCCCATGAGTGGGGATGGTAGTAGTGACAGGCATCCAGGCCCCCTGAGTAGGGGTGGTGGTAGTGGTAGGCATCCATCCCCCTATGAGTGGGGGTGGTGTTAGTGGTAGGCATCCATCCCTCTATAAGTGGGAATGGTAGTAGTGACAGGCATCCAGGCCCCCCTGAGTAGGGGTGGTGGTAGTGGCAGGCATCCAGCCCCCCATGAGTGGGGATGGTAGTAGTGACAGGCATCCAGGCCCCCCTGAGTAGGGGTGGTGGTGGTGGTAGGCATCCAGCCCCCCATGAGTGGGGATGGTAGTAGTGACAGGCATCCAGGCCCCCCTGAGTAGGGGTGGTGGTAGTGGTAGGCATCCATCCCCCTATGAGTGGGGGTGGTGTTAGTGGTAGGCATCCATCCCCCTATGAGTGGGGATGGTAGTAGTGACAGGCATCCAGGCCCCCCTGAGTAGGGGTGGTGGTGGTGGTAGGCATCCAGCCCCCATGAGTGGGGATGGTAGTAGTGACAGGCATCCAGGCCCCCTGAGTAGGGGTGGTGGTAGTGGTAGGCATCCATCCCCTATGAGTGGGGATGGTAGTAGTGACAGGCATCCAGGCCCCTTGAGTAGGGGTGGTGCTAGTGGTAGGCATCCATCCCCCTATGGGTGTGTATGGCATTGGTGATGGCCATCCCGCCCCTATGGTTCTGCTGTTGCTAGTGTACGTCATTTGTGCATCCCTATGTGTGTGTGACATATTTCGGGTACGTGTCGTTTGTTTGTGTTGTTGGTGTTTGACTTACCGTCTGCGCCGTACGCATCCGTGCCGGTCCCGGTAATAGATGTAGAGTATTGGTAGGACCTGCGCGATGGGATTCATGGTTGGGTCGTCTCGTTCGGGTTTCTCGTGTCTTCGACTCGTACTCGTCGCTGGCTTGTTCGTCTCGTAGCCGTGGATCATCTTGTGGCGCGAAACGGAGCTTATGTACGGCTCTCCCGGATGCTCAAACGTGCCGGACGTAGCGACGGGTTCGGCGTGTACGGAAGGCGCATCGTACTAATCCGGCCGGAAGGTGCTGTGTATTTGCTTCCGTGCGACTCGAATCGGCGTTTACGGATCCGGCACGGGCGGGGAACAGGAGCTGAAATGGGTGAGTACGGCTCGCTCGGAATCTGGGCTGTTATGCGCATCGTACTTGTTCGTTCGGACGAGTGTTCGAATCGGTCGGGAAACACGCGTTCGGCTGGTATTTTTTCCGGACGAATACTGTTAGGTGCGCTTCCGGCCGAGATCGGAATCGACCCCTTAGTAGTGATAAATAGGCTGGACAGTGATAATTGCTATTGCAGTACATTATTAATCATCCATAGCATATAAGGCAGCGCAGCACATTACAAAGTCATATATGATTGGTTCCGCCATCCAGTGAGACTGCTTATGGCCTTCACAAACACTAACCTACACTGCTGGCGTGGCTACGGACTGCTGGGGGACTTCCAACACATCTGGTGGACCTGCCCCCTTATTAGGAATAATTCTGTTTATTGAGTTTTAGAAAAAGCATAAAAAACCATGACTTACAACCATAGGTCGGCTGCATTAAGTCATAAAGAACAAACCAGTCTCCAAAAAGTAACCCCCCTTCTTCAATCACTTGCTCCATTAGCTCTGAGCATTGTGCTTGCCATCACTATCATTCCCCCTATCATTGGTTCCCCATTCGGTAGCCATGTGCAACCTAGAGTGCCATATGATGTACCTAACAACATGAGTCCTGTATGCTATCTGGGGCAGTGGTTGTAATATGCAGTCATTAAAAATATTTTGGGCATGTCAGCTCATTGAATTTGGGCAAAAAAAACTTTATAGGACCTATATCTCTTTGAAGGTATCTTTTGGAAGGTAGCTTTTCCATTCCCAATATATGCCACAGGTTATGCAGCCAGGTAGTATCGTATGGGAGACATTCTGACTCCCTAATGAAAGAATAGCTTGGTACGTGTTAGAAATGGGATCTCTAGTTGGCAAGGGCTTGCACCTTTGTCCAAGTAGGGACCCTTCTTCCTAGTCAGGGTAAGGGTTGTTACACTCGTGAAGTAACCCCTGCTCACCCTCGTGGTAGCTTGGCACGAGCAGTCAGGCTTAATTCAGAGGCAGTGTGTAAAGCATTTGCACGTAACCAACAGTAATACAGTGTAAGCACTACAAACGGACACCACACCAGTTTAGAAAAATAACCAATATTTTATATACTCAAGACAAGACCAATTACGACAAAAATCCACAATACTATACTTTAAAAATGAATGCTTGATACGTTAACTTCTTCTTTGCAGGAATAGCACAAAAGCAAAGTTCGTACGAGTCGGTAGCTCCGTCCGAGCCTACCGTGATGCTGAAAACCACAGAGTCTAACAGTTCCAGCCGACCGCGTCGATACGGGCCAGCAGAGTCGTGAACAGACTCGGTCACAGTACCTTTTCTCGTTGTGGCTGGTACGGAGTGTACGAGCCGGTCGGCGTTCGTCGCGGTTGCGGTGCAAGACGGAGCGATGCAAGGTGCGGTGTCCCTCGATGCGGTGCAGGCAGCGGCTCGATGAGCGTCGTGCAGACGGAGTCGGTGAGTCCAAGGCGTGCGATGCAGGGCGAGACGATGCTCGATGCGGTGCTGACAGGTTGCGATGCAGGCGACCCAGCCGGAGTGCGGGAGCTGGCGTCGGACAGCGGTGCGAGTCGGAGCGGTGCGTCGCAGACGTGCGAGCGGTGCCCCAAATGCGGTGCGGTCTCGACTCTTGAGCCAGTTGCAGCGACAGTGTCGGTCTGGTCCGGCTGGCCCAGTGAAGCGATGCGATGCGAACTGCGGTGCCCACAGGTCACGGTGCAAGCAGCGGCTCGATGTTGGCGGCGTCGGACGTCTCCCACGGTGAGACCAGGGTTGCGATGCGAAGCGGGGCGATGCGGTCTGCGGTGCAAACAGGTCACCGGCCAGGGATGGATTCGGTTGACGGAGTCGGTTGCAGTTCCCTTCCTCTGTGGCAACTGAAACAGCGTTCCAGAAGCGGTACCCAGAGGCTTGTGAAGTCTTTGTAGTCCCTGAGACTTCTTAACAGGAGGCCAGCTCGGTTCCTGGCCCTTGGAGATACTCAGCACAAGTTTGTAGAAAGTTCAGTCCAGTCCTTTCACTGCCCAAGGCAGAAGCAGCAGCTGCAGGCCAACCCAACAAAGCAACAACACAGCAAAGGGGCAGTACTCCTCCTGGCAGCTCTTCCAGCTCTTCGTCTTGGCAGGTTCCTTGATTCCAGCGAGATCTAAATTCATGGGGTCAGGGCCCCAATATTTATATCCCACATTCCTTTGTTATCTGAAGGCAGAGAGGCCTTTGCCTAGTCCAAACCAGTTCTGGAGCACTTTGTTGACAAGTCTCCATCCCTTCTTTCAGTGAGTAGGCCAGGGACATCAGACGCACCACAGGAGGTGGAGCCAGCATTGTGGAGGGAAGGCACTGTCCTATTCAGGGCCCAGGTGCGACCCTCCCACCCATCTACATGTAGATCTTGCTATTCAGCCCTGCGCTGACTCACCCTGTCTCCTGGCATCCCCCAGCCCCTGTCACTCACACTCCAGACAAGGAATACACAACCTCGCAGAGGCAGGCTTGGATGGTTAGACAAGAAAATACCCACTTTCTAAAAGTGGTATTTTCAAACACAGAATGTTAAAACCAACTTCACTAAAAGCTGCATTTTATCATTCTGAGTCCAGGCATACTAAACTCGAATTTCTACCATGTTCCCGGGGTCAGTTAGGATTATAAGCTGTAATAATCAAAACTGCCCGTTCTGGCCTAGGGGAACAGGTAGCCTTGCAATAGTGAAAACGAACTAGGCTGTAATTCACTATCAGGACATGCCGCACACACCCGGGCATGTCCTACCTTTCGCATACAACGCACCCTGCCCACAGGGGTACCTTGGGCCTACCTTAGGGGTGACTAACATGTAGCAAAGGGAAGGTTTAGGGACTTGCAAGTGTGTGCACTTGCCAAGTCGACATGGCAGCCCCAGGCTGCGCACAGGCTCTGCGTTGGCAGGCCCGAGTTACACTTTACGGGCTGTTTGCGTGGGTGGCACAATCCAGTGCTGCAGCCCACCAACAGCATTTGGTCTATAGGCCCTGGCACTCGCAGTGCACTTTACAAGGGACTGACAGATAAACCAAATAGGCCAATCATGGAAACACCAATCCATAACACATTTTATACAGGAGCACTTGCACTTTCCCACTGGACCGCAGTGAGGAAAGTGCGCAGAATCATTACACCAGCAAAAACAGAGTCAAAACCAGGAGGTCAGAAAGCAAAAAGTCAGGGGAAACACGCCAAAAGATGCCAAGTCTAACAGTACGCCAAACCTAATGCTAGGACTGTTAAATGGCCTTTCAGAAGGAATGTTAGTTGGCTAGGCAGGCCCAGTATTGCATACACTGGGAAAGTTGGGACTTATGTATCAAAGGTTGAGTCTATGTTATCAAGTACTTTTAGGGCAGTGCCACAGCAGGTGAGGGAGCATCTCAGTCTCTCCACACCCCTTCTCCCTCTCTGAGAACCATTTCTGTATGCGAGCTCGGGTTAAATACCAGCCATTATGTGCCATGGTCGTGAAGGGAAATACACATCCTCCTAATCTTTATTTGTGAGCATTCACCCCAATTCAGCTTCCACCGTCTCTGGCCTGGGGTTTTCTCTTTTGGATTGGACTGCTGTAGTAAAGAATATAATTTTGTGATTAGACGTTTATATGAGTCATTTTAGAGAACCCATTTCTCAAACGTTGTCAGGGATTGAGATCTGTTCACTTTATTAGAAGTGTGTGTGACCCAATGTATGATTTGCAAATACAGCATTCGCTCTGACTCTCACAGCCCATAGTCTGCTTTCCGTCTATCAAAGGAAATAATCCCTTCCATATCAAATGGGCAGCCTGTTCTTTTGTGCCACTTGGAGAAGCGAGCATCTAGCATGCCTGGAGTGAAGTCAGGATTGACGATGATACATGTAATTGGCAATAGGAACAAAGTCAAGCCTCTTTTCTCTGCTATCCTGTCCCATACTGCTTAAGGGGCATATCAACAACGAGTGGCGATAATTATCGCCCAGCGCGCCTAGCGCTGATTTCCTTAACGCCGGCTATCGCTAAATTAAATCGCCGAGTTAGCGCGTTATCATCAACGCATAACTCAAGGGCGATATATAATCCAGCGATAGCGGTGGAAAAGCCCCTTATCGCCACATAAATGGAGATAAGCGAGCAGCGTTAACTGTTCAGCTCGCTGATATGGGAGTGTGGATGTAAACATACAATCCACCTCCCATAGGGAATACTGCTAAGTCCGGATTTCAGCAGACGTTAGATTAGGCGATAATGGGAGTTTAGCGCGATTCCCATTATCGCAATGCGGGTCTGTGGCTTCCTTGTAAATATGGAGAAGCTGATTATGGGAGGTATTCACATGTATTCAGTTGAGGAACGCCTACCTTGCATCTCATTAGAGATGCGATGCGAGGCGTATTCAAAACGGCGGCTGTCACACGGAAACACGCGTTAGCGTGTGCTTGATGATAGGGCAATGTTTAATTTGCCGCTTTTCGGCCAAAAACGGCCGATAAAGCGGCGAAATCGGGCTTGATAATATGCCCCTAAGTAGGTTATGTTACAGAGTATGGATATAGACTCCGGAGCCCGTGTTTCAGTGGAAGCCAAGCAACCTTTCAGATGTGTGTGCAAGCAATGGCCTGATGCAAAAGGCGCCAATGTTTCTCAGACTCAGCCCAGGCCTATTCTACCTAGTTCCTTAATTGAGCTGCCAGATAGTAGTGGATAATGTTATGAACCCCTAGCCCCCCTCCTTTGTCAATGGTCTGTAAATCGTGCTGTGATGCAAGCATGCTTTCTTTCCACCTACTCAAATCTATTGAGTTCCATCTGTAGAGTCTTTAGTGTTTTTGGAGAGAGGAGTTGCAGGGAAAGCATCTGAAACAGGAATACAATTTTAGGCAGTTTATTCATTTTCAAAGCAACAATTTGTCCAAACTAGGAAAGTTGGTATTGCTTCCATAAAAATAGATCTCATTTAACCTATCGGAGGATCAGGCAGTAGTTTTTAGAGCAGTCAATTCAATTTGTAGGCCTAGGTTATCGAAAATTGGGCAAGACGATGTTGTTGATGAGTCAGAAAGACTGTGAGGCTTAATACTTGCAGTTTCTGCTGATTAATTTAAAATCCAGAGGCACTTTCAAAGCACTGGAGCATCTCTATCAGAACAGACATAGAGTGAAGAGGGTCTGTGATGCCACTATCATGTTGTCAGCATAGAGGCTGATGGTATGGGTTACCCCGACAAATTTCACCCCAGAGATAAGTGAGTTGTCGCAAACATATTGCGCCAGAGGCTTCATATAGATGGCAAAATGGAGAGGTGATAATGGAAACCCCAGCATATTACTCCTTATACGAAAAAGGATTTGCAGCAAAAATCATTCACCCACACTGCCTCTCTCAGGGAGCTGTAGCCACAGAGAATCCATTGGCAAAACCGAAGCCAAAGTTTTCAAAGCGCTAATAAGGTAGGGCCAGTGGACCCTGTCAAATGCCTTTTTGGTATTAATTGCAAAAAGCACTGCTTCACTTTTAGTACTGTACACCTTTCTATAAGATAGAGGATGTGCTCAGTATTATTTCTGCAGTTTCTGTATGGCATGAACCCTGTTTGGTCTGGGTCCAATAGATGAGGCATCTAAAGAGTTAATCTGGCAGCCAGGATGCAATTGAAAAGGTTGGCGTCTGTGTTAATTAGTGAGATTGGTGTGTCTGAGCTGCAAAGCCTTGACTTGGGGATGACTCATATAGAGGCCTATAGCATAGATTGGGTTAGTGTCCCACTTTTGGCAAAGGAGTTGAATACCCTTTTAAGTACTGGGGTTAAGGTTTGACAAAAGACCTTATAGTCAAAGAATGTAAAATCATCTGGTCACAGGACCTTAAGGGGCTTTAGCCGTGCAGTGACAGATATTACTTCATCTACTCCTACAGGTTTCTCAAAAGTATTGGTTTGTGCTGTGGATTGTTTAGACACATGCTTCTGCTAGATACAGGGCGATTCCTTCATCATTATTGTAGTGTATTAGGCTTTTGGTTGAGGCAGGTGAAAGCCCTTCTCAAGCAACAACTACTATCCTTGTCAGAGTGATCCAGAAAAGTCACTAAATTAACCTTTTCTTAACCATCTGGTAGCTTGGCACAAAGCAGTCAGGTTTAACTTAGAGGTAATGTTTCAAGAGTTTATGCACCACACAAACAGAGGTAAAGTAAATACTCAACACAAGAAAAAACCCTAACAAAATTTAGGAAAAAAAGTAAATTTTAATAAACAAAATGATACCAGAACAACAAATGCTTTAGGTAAATATAGCACCTAAAAGCACAAAGCGCCACTCACGGTCATCTGGACAGGCTAGACCGGGGCAAAGTCACAAGTTCAGGCCGGCTGCGATGAAGCACGGGCAGATACAGAGATCAGGTTAGTCCAGCTGAAAAAGTTACCTTCTCAAAGTCTGGCACAAAGAGTCCAGTTTGCAGAGAGCAGGGTAGGCCTCAAGCAGCAGGGCAGCCCTCTTTTAGCAGGTGGACAGTCCTCTGAAGAACAAGGCAGGCCTCAAGCAGCAGGGCAGTCCTCTTGAGAACAAGGCAGTCCTTCTTCTGTAGTCCTCAAGTCCAGGAGTGAACTGAAGAGTTGATCGGGGGGTCCAATATTTATACTTGGTGCATTCCTATGAAGTGGGAGAAAATTCTAGACTATCGCCCCCCTTTCAGTCTGGTGCTGGAAATATCCTTCCTTCCCCTGCCCAGGCTCCAGGTGGTCTTGGGGGACAAAAGGCTGATGTCAAGTTCCTTCGTGAGTATGCTTGAGGCAGCCCTTTGAAATGTAACTGGGGCAGGAAACAGCTCTGTACCTCCCATCCTCGCTGTATGTCTCTTCTTGCCAACACTTAGCCCCACTTTATCTCACTATCTGGAAGGAGCACACAAAGGCCAACTATTCAGTCATGTGACCCAGGACACAGGCTGCAGGCACCAAATGGTTAAGACAAGTAAAATGCCAACTTTCTAAAAGTGCCATTTTCAGAATTGTGACTAAATGTCTGACTTTACCATTAAGGAGTATTTTTTAAATTGCAGTTCTTTTGACATCAAATATGACATTTCTTCCTGTTCCCAATCTAAAGTTACCACTTATTAAATGTTATACGGTTATCCAATGTTATCCTATGGGAGCAGCAGTCCTCACACTAGTGAAAACAAATTTGGGAGTTTTTCACTACCAGGACATGTAAAATTTAAAAACACATGTCCTACCTTTTAAATACAATACACGCTGCTCTATAGGCTGTCATAGGGGAGTCTTATATGTTGGAAAAAGGGATGTTTAAGCCTTGCTAATGGTTTATGTTTGCCAAGTTAAATTGAAAGTTTAAAAATGCACACAGGCTGCAGTGGTGAGCCTGAGACCTGTTTAAACAGGTTGCTTAAGTGGGTGGCAAAAAAGGTGCTACAGGCCCACAACAGCATTTAATTTACAGGACCTCTGGACATGTAGTACTACTTTATTAGGAACTTATAAGTAATTAAATGTGCCAGTTGAGTGCAAGCTGATATTACCATGTTTACAGAAGAGAGTCCACGCACTTTAGCACTGGTTAGCAGTGGTAAAGTGTAGGGAGTCCTGTAGCCAGCAAAAATAAAATTCAGAAAACAGGTGGGCTGAAGGCAAAATGTTTGGGATGACCGTGCAGAAAGAGTCCCAACACTGCACCCTCCAGCCAAATGTCAGGGTAGACTAATCAATACTTTGATGGGATTCCTTGCTTCGGCGATAGACATTGACAATCGGGCTCTACTGCAGTGGCACTGGTCAGTTCTATGCCCTTCTGAACCTAGTTAGATCCCTCTGCCCATTTTCTCTTGAGCCACTGGACTTACCCATGGGGAATTTTTCTCCTCATTATGGGCCCAATCTGTGAAACTCTCAACGTTAATTTGCTCAGAGATGCATCCCAGAAGGCAGACAGTACCTCCAAGGCCAACAAAGTGATGTGGCCCATTCATCCCCTTGGATCAGGCTTCTGTCCCCAAACCAAGGAAAACTCTGTCCATAAGAACAGCAACCATTAGAGACTACTGAAAGCTGTCAGTGTCAAGAGATATGCCCAGGCCATCCACTGCCAAGTGGAGGTGGCAAGGAGTTCTCTACTTGCTCCTGAGAGTTATCTGATCTCTGAGGTTTCTCAGAGTGTGAGGGGGGGTGGCAACAGCCCCTGGTATTAGGTACCCTACATCCACTTTCCGTCCCACCATTCCAGAGGTAGTAGCCTGACATTGGCCATTCAGCCCAAGGTCTATTCCCTGAGGCTGAACAGGGGACAGGTGTGAGCCTTTCCACCCCCTTGCCCCTCCATCTGGGTCCTCAGCCCCCCTGTTGGGAGGGGTTCCCTAAGAAACCTGAGCTTTCAGGTGGCCCTGGGCAGCTGCCCCTTCCAGCTCTTAACACCAGTGACAGCACGTTCCCTAGGATGCAGTCAGTAGGTATCTGGGGACTGACTATGACCCTCCTCTAGGTCACTTTCCCAACACATCCCAGGGAGACGAGAGCCAAAGGGCAGAAGAAATCCTGCCCATGGGCATCAGTCACCCTACACACCTGTCTGGTATACTGACCTAGGGAAGCCAGCCTTTCCACTACCATGGTCTGTCTGGCAGTGGTATTCCTCAGAGCAGTGACAGTATCCCATTCACTGTTACCTGGTGGAAGGTATGACTCCCACCCTCAGGGATCAAAAGCTCACCCTCTGAGTCTACCTCCAAACTAAGGAAGACTGGGCATGTTCTACCACCTGCCCCTTGGGAGTACTTCCCCCTAAAGCCACATTGCGCAACACATGTAGAGTTCCTACCAGTGGGAAATTTCATAGGGCAGACCGAGTTTCTCCCCTGGCTTGGGTCCTAACTCAGAACAGTCAAATCACCCGGCTGAAAATGGGGAGCCCTGGCCACTGCCACCAGAACCTCCCCCTTTTTTCCAGAAGGGGCACCTGTCTGTGTCTCCCTGTACCTCCCCTTCACTCTGCTGGGAGAGCCTGAACCTCCTTTTTGGAATCACTCTCAGGTACCTTCTTGTGGACCTTGATGCTGGGCCAGTGGTCCACCTTCTTAGTAAGCTCCCTGGGCTCAGTACGTTTACTATCCAATAGGTATTGGCACAGCTCTGTAAATCAATTGCTGAATATGTGCTCTCCGGCAAGCAAATGTACAGCCCCTTGTAATCATTTACATCACTGCCCTTCACCCAACCATACAGTGCCTTGCAAAAGTAGTCTACAAAATCCACCCAGGACTGTGGTACAGCTTTTGGCTGTTCCTAAACTTCTGCCTATACTTCTCAAGGTGTGGGACAATATTTTCTGACAAGTGTGTCCCTGAGAGTGGATACCTCACCCTGTCCCATTTTCCTAGGGCCAACAGTGCATCCCTCCCTTTACTGGGAATGAGTCTCCAGAGACTGGCTCCCCATTCCTCCTCAAAGACCCTATGCATATCCAAGACAACCTCATAGGCCTCAAACCATTAGTGTATATCATTCCCCACAACAAAATTAGGCACCGGGTCTATGGGAATGTGGACCTGCCTGTCTCCATTGGGCACTGGGGTATCACTGCCACCATTGCTGCTAGACCCTAAGGCCTGTTTTGTTTTAAGGTCCAGCTCCATAAGACTCCCTTCATGGGCCAAGATCAATTTTCTCTCAGCCAAGGCCCTCTCAGCCTCAGCTTTTTCCTTTGTTTTGGCAATCTCTGCATCTGCCCTCCTTTCTTCCAAAGCTCCTTTTGCAGCAGCCGCCTCATTGACTGCCTCTAATTTCAATTTGGCCAGCTGTAGCCTGAACTCCCTTTCAGAGTTCGTTTGCCTGTGCCTCAGAGGACATGTACTGGGAAGACACAATTCCCCCTGCCCTGGCAGGGGGCTCATTTCCTGTGAACAAGTTTCCCTCCTTCTCAGGGTGCTGCAGCTCAGGGCCTGTAGCCAAGCCCTCCTCCTTGTCCTCCTCTAAGTCAACCTCCTCCATCTTCTTCCTGTTCCATTGAAGTGGAATGCGTTCTTTTGATTTCCTCAAAGGCTGTTAGTGCTGAGGTCATCCATGTAGATCAGCTCCATCTCTATTGTAAGCAACAAAGATGTGAGGTAACTTAAATTTGGATCGAATGACCAAATCAGAAACTAATGAGAATTTAATAAGATTTTGAATCTGATATGAGATTATTTATATGGGATTTTAGAATTACACAATCACTGATTGGCACTGCACAAACACAAGCACTGGATCCCACCGCTGAGAACCAATGTAGGAAATTAGATTTTTGGTTAATGGGGGGAGCTGAAAGCCCTTCTCAAGAAACAGCCACAATCCCTGCCAGGGTGAAACACAAAAGTCACTAAAAGAACCTGTCCTTAACCCTCTGGTAGCTTTGCACAAAGCAGTCACGGTTAACTTAGAGGCAATGTGTAAATTATTCATGCAGCATACAAACAGTCATAAAGTGAAAACACAACACAAGAAAAATCCCAAACCAATTTAGGACAATAGAGTAAGTTTTAGTCAATCAGATGATAGCAGAACAACAAAAATCCAATCAGTAGAACTGGAGATATGCAATTTTGAAGGTTTAGGTAAGTATAGCACCTAAAAGCACAAAGTGCCACTTGCAGGCATCTGGTCGTGCTAGACTGAGGGAAAGTCACAAGTTCAGGCTGGCCATAATAGAGTGTGGACCGTATACACGGACCAGGTTAGTCACGCTGAAAAAGTAAATTTCTCAAAGCCCAAAGCAAATAGTCCAGTTCACGGTGGAGGAGACTGCGAGGAGCAGGAAGAGCATTGCGAATGGTTGTCACTGTAGCGTGAATAGCAAGCTGGGCATCACTGGCAGACGTTGCTGTAGAGCGAAGAGCCAGTCGGACGTTAAAGATGGTCGTTGCTGGACTTTCGCATTAGCAGTCACTGGCGGTCAGTGTAGCGTGAAGAGTAGGGCTCGCTGGCGATTTGTGTTGGTTGTCGCTGCGGTTGGAAGAGTTTCAGTGCAGCGAGGCATGTTGGCGAAGAGCCCAAAACTTCAAGTTTTCTCCCTTTTTTAAAGAGGAGTGCATTCTGATGCCAGCCAAGGGTCCACAACCTGGGGAGGCACCTCTTGGGAACCAGAGACTCACTCTATTAGAGGCCAGTAGGGCTCAGGAAGGTCCAGTTTTAGGTCCAGGCAGATCCAGTTACAGCAGGTCATCTGGGCAGTTGTTGGGAGGCCTGTGGAGCTTGTTGTGTCCCTGTAGCTCAGAACAGGAGGTCAGCCAACTGACCCTTGGAATCACTCAGGTTAGCCTAAGATGAAGGAAGCAGGTCCAGAATTCCTTTGCAGACAGCAGGGCAGGCATTTTGGTAGCAGCAGAGCAGTCCTTTGAAGAACAAGGGAGGCCCAAAGCAGCAGGGCAGTCCTCTGGGGAACAAGGCAATCCTTCTGTAATCCACAGGTCCAGTTAGCGGAAAAAGCTCCTGTTTAGCCAAAACAGTTGCCAGACCTATTTGGGTCATTCAACACAAGTTTGAAATCTCCTCCCACCAAGATTGCTGAATCTGGAGTTTGCACTATTTCTGTGAGTGCCATGGTTAGAAATGATTCCTGGTTCTTGTTAGGAGGATAAACAGTTGATACGATGAAGCACTCTTTTCCACCCTTTTTTATACAATAGGCTAACGTTCTACCTCTAAGTTCGCCAGTCTTGCCCACCACCTTACCCCAAAATGTCAGAGAGTTGAGGATAGTGGCACCTTCTCTTTTCGCTGGCCCAGAGGACAAACAGTGTTGAGGGAAACATTGCAACTTCTTGGAACCAGTAATGAGAGAGGAGGCGTCTCTTGGAGTAAGCAACTATCCCCCCAACCTCGCTCCAAAAAAGACAATGTCACTAATCTCTTAGCTGGGTTATTCAAGCCTCTGACCTTCAAAATGATTATTGTAATATTGTGAGGATCAGTGATTGGAATGCTAAAGTGACAAAGCTTATCTTATTGATGGGGAAAAGGAGCAGTGGGGGTATCAACTGCCCGGTGGCAACTAATTGAAATTGTATAAAGCTTAACCCAAGAAGGTGGTGGGGCATATTGAAATGAGGTATCCTGAGTAAAGAACCAAAACAATCCCCAAAAACAAACTAGAATGGGATAGCAATCAAAATGTCCATTCAAGATGGAGATAACAAATTTGTGTCCTTTGGGTGTGCACGGGCCTAAGGAGTAGGCTTGATAAATACAAAAGACCAAGAATAAACAGCCCTCCATTGACATCTTTGAAACTACCTTAATTGGGGCAGGGGCTAGCACCCCGCATACACAGTTTCACAGTCATGTCCACAAAGCATCAAGTGTCCTGTTAACCCATTTCTTCAGATAGGTGGTCCACACTGCCTGGTGCTCTTGTGCAATTGTGCCAGGATCCAGCTGGAGTCCTCTTGAAGACCCTAGCACATGCTGCCAGGGGTGATTGGGTCACATTGAGGCTTAGGCCTGTTGCTTGCTCTCACTTCATGTGCTGTTGTTGTGGAGATTCAGTGCTCGCCTTGAATTGGATAATGACCGTATCTGGTGTACCTTACCTTCTCAGCGGATGATGAATTGGAACAGGTGCCTCCAGTCATACATGGTATTGTTGTTCCTAAGGTATTTTGTGATCAGCTTAAAGTCTTTGCACCTCTGAATGGCTATTAAGGAAAGACCCTGAAACAGCGTTAGTTTGGGGCCCTTGAAGGTGAGAGGGTGTGCGCCCCAAGCCCTTATGAATACCACGTCTTTGAGCTTGAAGTCATGGAGGCAGACCAGGATATACGGCAATCTTACATTGCCCCTCCTCATATCGGCCTGCCATCGGGCCTTGTCCAGCTGGACGTTCCTCATGTCTGCATTGACTAGTAGTAACTGGAACAAGATGCGTGTAAATCCCTTGACGTCTGACCCTTCAGCACCTGGTGGTGCATCCCAAATTCTACTATTGTTTCATTGTGAGAAATTCTCTAAATCTTCGATGTGGGTCTGATGGACTAATTGCTGTTCCTGTAATCACAGCACTTCTTCTTGTAGTTGTTTGATCTCTTCTCCTCAAGCTATCTCGCCATTTCCCACTGCGGATGCTCTGTCACCCATAACTTATAGATCCTTTTTTACTTCACATAGCTCACGTGTGAGTAGGCCTGGGCGGAGTTCTGCTACACGGAACTCCGTGAAGTGACAAAATGCTCTGCTGCGCTCCGCAGAGTTCCGCATGTGGTGGAGTGAGGTAAGTAGCGCTGCTCGCACTGATTTTTAGCGCCAGGTGTTTGTCCCGCCTTGTAAAATCATCGCGAATGGCAGCACACACAGTGCAAGAGGGCGCAGCTTCTTTCTGCCACTCAACTAGATGTTCTACTCGAGCGACAGCTTGCCTAACGCGAGCGGCAGGTTCTCAACACGAGCGGTAGCAACCTGCCCTGACCGTCCGTATTGAGAGATCTCACCAGGAGGTGATCTACGTTGGACTTTCCATGCTCGCACTCGGCAACTTAACATTGGCGAGCCACGAGAGAGGTAAAACTCTGCTCCGCGCCGTTATGTGGAGTTTTTCGGAACTCTGCACTCTACGCAAGCAGAGTGGAGTTTTCCACCCAGGCCTATGTGTGAGCTCCTGTTTCACCACCTGCAGGTCCGTTCTAAGAGAGTCAAAGAGGGATTCCATGAATGCCCTAATATGTGCTGCCGGCTCATCCACACTGCCATCTTAGGTCAAGAATTGTTGGGAAGAGGGGAGCTCTTTAGCTAGGGTTTTGGCAGCCATGATTGCCTATTCACCAGAGAATACACTGGTAGGGCTATAAGAGGGGAGTGAGACCTTCGTTATTGTTTGAGTTCTAAGACCTCAGACCCTGAGTAAGGATCCATACAACTTACTGTGGTGATTAGAGATTATTAGTATGAAGCCTCTACACTATTGCAATGATGTGTGTGGTGTAACCTCAGTTCTGTAGGTTCCTGAAAGAGGACTCGTATCTCTGCTCCTCAGAACACGGCCAGACCGGTGGGCTCAAAAATAAGAAGCGATTCACAGTGACCCAGCGCCCCAGCGGTATGCAGCCCACTAAGCCACAGAATGTGTGGAAGGGTAGAGAGTCACCAAGAGCACTTGGTGTAGCGTATTTTACATGTGTCTGTGCACTGTTCTGTTAGGTTAAGTACTGTGCAAACAGAGGAATATTCAAACGCATCCCTTAAGCCCTCCTCAGGAGTATCGTTTCCTCGATTGCTGGAATCGGTAAGGCAGCAGTGTGCCCAGATCCAAAACCCTCGCCAGCTGTTGTAAAAGACAATTGTCTTAGGGCTGCCCTAACCTCGCTCGCCAGGCTGGGCTAGCAGAGGGGCATTGCACTTCAAGCACTGGAGACCCAGACGGGTCATGATCATTCATCTCTTTTATCTCTCCCTGAGATGCACCCACTGTAATAGGGCTGTGTCCCCTATATGCTCCAGACAGCAGCCTCTGCGCATCTTACAGCTCTCATATTTCACATGGCTGGAGGTCTGTTATCCAGTGCAAGTTGAACACCAGAACAAGCACCACCTCATAGGAGGGATCTACTGTTGTCCACACTAGTTGCCTGACTTTCTCTTGGGCCTCATCAAGTATTTCTGCCGATTCAATGTAGCTTTGTGGGAGGTGTGCAGGGAGCCCAGAAAAGACCATGGCATGAGCATACAACCTGGCCCTGCTGCAGGACCCCTCAAGAAGTACTCATGGGGCGCCCATGTACCCTCATATCCCTATCCATTCCTGCACTCATAAATACAGCTTGGGAAGACCGCAGAAAATGTCTTTAGAGGCAGCCATCTTGGCCATACTTACTGCCCCTTTATTGAACCCTTTTTTAGAGGAAAATCTGGTGGTAATGGAGATCCTGAGCTACCCCATCTTGTATGATCTCTCATATTATCCTGGGTCTCTGATCGCCACTGCTGAAGTATCCCATGAAACCTGACAAAATGTTCATATAGAATTGCTAGGAAGTAGTGATACTTACTTTATCTTCAAAATAGAAAATGGGAGCTTATTCTCAACTTCCTACCCTACCATCACCCCACTGTTGAACAATGGCATTCTTGACTGTACGGTTTTGAATTGCCATTCCAGTGACTGTTTTTAAATAATAAACGGGGCATCATGGAAATTGACATCATGACCTCTCACATATTGTTTTTGAACAATAAGCAAGGTTTCACAGAATGTAAGTAAGCGAAAGGTTGGAACGATTTTCTACTAGTTGTTTATTTTAAAAACTTTCAACAATGTTCAGACAGAATATGTAAACTAGAACAGAGTGTTAGGGGATAGAGAGAATCTTCTCACCAGCAAATCAAGATGGAGGGTAATTCAGAGCAGTAATCATCTTTCTTTGCTGAAGGTTTACATCCAGCCTTAACGTGGCTTGCAGATGAGCTCAGACCTGGCTGTTTTTTATTGTTCATTGGTAAGTAAGTGTGAACCATCTATGAAACTCAAAGTAGGCCTCTTATGTTGCAAATTTTAACTTAGCCGAAAAGAAGGTGGGTTGGGGATATAGATGTACAGGAGCTTTATGAAACCAGCATGTACAATACTTGCTACTATTCTGCCTTCTTTGAAGTATCATTGCCACTGTTTTGCTCATCTTCATAATAGTTATCATTTATATTTTGTGCACTAGGATATGATTTTGATTTTAATCTTGAAAATATATTCCTGGGTTCCTAATATTCTAGAGTGCTCCCATTTATGATGAAAGAGGGTTTGGATTCCACTAATTATCCCTGTGAAATCTCACAGGACTGATCGTTACGCAGATCAGATCCCATTCAAGTATGCACAGTGGGTTGATGGGTGGTTGTGGTTCAGAGTTCTCTGTCTTGTGTTGACATTTTGACTAGGTCCTTGGTGTCAGAGGGTAGAAAACCCATTTGTGGGCCGTGCTCTGGTAGAAATTCCAGAAAATTAATTTGACGGTCATGTTCTCCAGTGTAAATGTAATGGCTTTGATAGATGCAAATTGAGGAGCTACTTACAACTGGGAAGGCTTTTTTTGTCTAATCGGTTCAACTTCCTTGAGAGTCAATCCTTGTTTCCATAGAGATTTTGCGCTTAACTGTGAAATTATATTGCTCAAAACTCGTGGCCCACCAGTGTTACGTGGGTATCCCTTCCATCTGGATACTAAAGGTGGTCTAAAAAGAATTGAATCTTTTCAATACCTATGCAATCACAAAGCCTCTTTTTTGTGATTACTACCCAGTTCTGTTTACCGAAGAGCATCTACCACTGACTACCATTGACCCTTCTTATTTATTTTTATTTTTTTGTTCCTCATATGAGACAAGGAGTACATTGTAGGATACAGACAGGGCCCGACCAGCTAAGGGCCCCTTCCTCCTGATTAAGGTCATGTTCAACATTTCTCTGGAGTTTCCAAAGCCCAAAATCTGTGCTCCTCCCTTGTTGATTTTTGCCTTTATTCGTTGGACCTCGGAACTGGAAAAAGCCCTATCTATTAGACTCTCCTTTCCCCCTTATTTCTTATACCATGCCAAAAAGGGTTCCTACATCATGACCTGTTTTTCTGAACCATTGACACAGTCCATCTTACCAATCCGCTCTGCTGATCAAGTATTGAGAAAGGGAGATAAGCCCATAAGTACAGGAATTTCTTATTTTCTGACATAAGCTTATTGAAGTTTATTTGAACCATTTTATCCAGGTCTTTCGCCACCTGAATTCCTAAATACCTAATTCCCTCTTTTCCAAGGGACTCTCAGATGAGACATTCCATGTCATCAATTCCATTTTCTGTTGATTTACTAGATAGCCGGAAACCCTCCCAAATGATGGGATAAGAGCTTTCAAAATCTCGCATATATATCATCAAGTCACCGCATGCAGTGCCACTTTTTTTTTCACCCAATCATGGTGTTGAAAGGGAATGATCTCCTGCTTTTTCCTGATCCTACTTGCGAAGGGTTTAATATAAAAGTTGAAGAGTAGGGGGGACAAAGGACATCCTTGTTGTGTTCCTCTCCCTATCTGAAACTGCCTTGTTAAATTTGTGTTAACTATGATCCTTGCTGTTGGTGTTCTGTAAATAGTCCTACTTGCCCTGAGGACATTTTCTTCTAGGCCATATTGCTTAATTACTTCATATAAAAATGGCCAACTCCCCATATCAAAAGCCTTAGTGGTGTCACAGTTCATAATAGTAAGAGGAGAGTGTGTGTCCATCGCCATGTCTATTGTGTCACTAAATCGTGAGTCAATTCATACAGTTGTCTACCTTTCATAAAGCCCTTTTGGTCTTCGTGCATGAGCCCCCCCAATCGCCTTTTTAGGTTGAAATCTTTTTATTGATTTAACAAGAAACAAGATGCAGTGAGAAATGAAACCCAAGTCATGGGTCGCGGCCATCTGATTGCTTCGCAAAGCATCAAATCAAAACTGAAATGAACCTTCCCGCTACCCTCCCGCCTCCCGCCCTCTCCTCCCCCTCCCGTCTCCTCCCCCAGTCGAGCTGCTTAAACATAAAAGTGGAGGTTGGGCTCAGCACATTATTGCTCAGTGTGATGGTGTGTGGGTCGCGTCGTGGTTCAGCGCGGGAAGGCGCAGAAGCCGCAGGTATCTGGGGCAGGATAGTTCACGGAATTCAGAGCATAGTAAAGTGACAAAGGGTCACCACGCTTCGGCGAAGGAAGCCCCATCCCCTTGAAGCGAGAAAGAGATGCGCTCCATACCTAGCACATACCATAGGCGGTGAAGCCATCCCTGGAGGGTTGGTATCCTATCTGTGCCCCATAGAGATAGTATATTCTGTAATGCCGCCCCTAGAGCTATACCTAAGAGCTATACCTAGTTGCTTGCCTTTACGAGACTTGAGGGGGTAGGTAAGCCTGTCAGATACTCCTAGGACCACATATGCAGGGAAGCGTAATAGCGTGGTATCAAAGTGACGGTCAATCTCGTCTAGTACTTGCGTCCAGTAGGTTGTGAGATTGGGGCACTCCCACAACAGGTGTAATAATGTGCCATCTGCCTCACAGCCCCTCCAGCAAGTGGGGGAATGGTCAGGGTCACTTTGGTGGAGTCGGGAGGGTGTGAAATACCAATACATCATAATCTTAGTGGCTGTTTCTATGCTAGAAGTGTTGCGTGCTGAGTGTCGGGCTCTGTAATGAATATCTGCCCATTCTTTGGGGGTCAGTGTCCGTCCAAGCTCAGCCTCCCATTGTCTTTGGCCCGCTGACTTGACCACCTGTTCTGGGGGACGCAAAATGTGATATAGTTCCGTGATGAGTCTCTTTGTGGATTGTTTCGAGAGCATCCAGCGCTCGTACGGAGTGAGAAGCCTCTCCGCTCCAGGACGGATCTGGGGCTGCAGGACCCAATGTCGCATTTGCAAGTAGTGATAGCGCTCAGTTTCAGGCATGTTAAAATCAGATTTAAAATCCTCGAAGGATCGAGGGCCCTCTGTATCAAAGAAATGCCCTATAGACCTGTGTCCCGCTTTGTCCCAATTACTGAATGCCTCCCAATCAAGGCCTGGTGAGAAGTTTGGATTTTCGGTAATAGGAGTGAGAGGTGATGGAAAGGTTGTCAAATTAGTGCATATGGCTGTGGTATCCCAAGCTTTCAATGTAGCTCATGCCACTGGTGAGCCATACAGCCCAGAGGGCCTGGAGGCTTTGCAGAGGAAGGGGACCTTCCAGAGACTTTCCAGCCAATGCACGCTCCATAAAGAGCCAGTTCTTCTCGGACTCCGGTTGGGCCCATTCTAGTAGGATCCGTAGCTGTGTCGCTTTGTAATAGCGGTCGAGGTCGGGAATACCCAATCCCCCCTCTTCATGGGGTCTGAAGCTCAGGTCCCTATTTATTAGTGGTCTCTTATCTGCCCAGACGAAAGCGCAAAATTCGGACTGAAGTTGTTTCAGAACGCCCGATGGCGGTTCTACCGGAAGGGTTTGAAACAGATAGAAGACTTTGGGGAGTATGCTCATCTTGAGAGCTGCCACCCTGCCCAGCCACGAGAGATTGAACGGCTGCCATCTCTTAAGCTCTTGTCTGGTCTGTCGCAATAACCTAGTGTAGTTCAGGGATAGCGTCTCAGCCGTGGAGACTGACAGCGATATGCCCAGGTATGGGATGACCTTCTGATCCCAGTGAATGGGGCACGCTAGAGCCAGGGTAGCAACAGTTGACTGCTGCAAAGAGAAACCCAGCGCTTGGGACTTAGTCACATTGACTTTAAAGCCGGAAGCTGTTGAGAATTCCTCTAACTCTTTGACATTGACTTTAAAGCCGGAACCGAGGTCTGGGGGGACTCCAACATAGCGATGACATCATCTGCATAAAGGCTGATGGTATGCCGCTCTCCCCCAAAGAGGATCCCCTTGATCTGCTGATTTTCCCGAACCCTCTGGGCGAACGGCTCCATATAGAGAGCAAACAGGAGGGGGGAGAGCGGACAGCCCTGTCGTGTGCCCCTGGTGATATGGAAAGGGTTGGAGGTGAAGCCATTCACCCGAATAGTGGCTGAGGGGCGGCTATAACCGCTGAAAACCCATTGACGGAATCGGCGCCCAATTCCAAACTCCTCCAAAACAGTCTCTAAAAAGGACCGATGGACCCTATCAAACGCCTTTTCGGTGTCTATCGATAGGAAGATGCGCTCCTCGGACTGACGATGTGACTTATCCAAAAGATGCAGTAGCCTTCTGGTATTATCACTACATTGCCTAGTCGTGACAAATCCGGCCTGATCCGGTTCTGATCTCTCCAACAACCATTGTCTCAAATGAGGACATCTTTTTTTCTTATTTTTCTCCCACATTCTCCACACCCTCTGTCTAACATGCCTATTGTTTAGCCTTCTTTTTTGACCCCACCAAAACCTCCCCCCACCCCACCCTCCCTGGGGAACCCTCCAAACAGCAATTTTGAGTAACTCATTGTACCCTTGAGCCTCGACTCTCCGATGTCTTCTTATGTTTCACTTTTATCTGCTATATCAGACTCTCAACCTCAGTAGGATCTTTTATATTATACATCTTGTTATTCCATATTGTCCTCAAAGTTGCTGGAACCTTCAATTGGGGAGTGGCACCTAGAGATCTGAGTTCCTGGATATATTTCCCCAACTCCCATTGCCGGTCCTGAGTCACCTTGGAGATATCCGACCTGATGTGGAAGGACAGCTTGCCTTTTTTGAAACTGTTAGCCTTCAGAGCTTCAGATAGAATCTGCTTCTTTAGTGAGTAGGATTTAAAGGTAACTAATATCTTGCTGGGTTTCTCCTTGTTTGGATTTCTTTAAATTGAGTCCCGATGAATACTCTGTATATCAGTCTCATGATCCTTTAAGTCTACCGAACTGACGCACTGCTTAATTAGGTTAGTCACAAACTCCTTCAAGTTTCCCCCTTCCCCTCCTTCCCCTTCCTTCTTGAGTTGTTTTCTAGAGATTCAAATGTTTCGCAGAGGTCTTTTTCCCCCATCTTCAGTGTCTGGATTTCTCTACGATTTTCATTTACCTCTTTATTTAATACCTCCAAGGTGGCTTCCATGGAACATAGTCTTTCCATAAGATCAGTCATTTTAAGCTCTAAACTGTCACAGGCACCTTGTCTTTAGCCTGATTCTTCTCTGAGATTGCGAATTTATACCTGATCTTCTCTATCAGTGGTACTAGCAGGAATTCTATACCAGGCTGTCCTGTGTTGCCCTGCATCTTGTCTCCCACATCTTGAGGCAGCAGTTGTGATTCCCCTTCTTTGTTTTTCTCTGAGCGTTCCTGGGAAAGAGCTTGGAACATATTTGTGAGCACTAACCCTGCATCCTCACCCAGGTTAAGTTGCTCTGTTTACATATTACAGCTGTCAACTGGTGAAGTAAGTTCAGCTTGGTTGAGGTTGGGGAATTCAACCATGTCTTGCTCGGTCTGTACTTTGAAGACAGATCTCAAGGAAGGTGTGACTTTAACTTTCCCCCTAAATATACCTGAATCCCTCAGATCTCTGTCAACTTATCCTGTTGGTTTACAGATGTGTGTGGCTAGACTCGAGGGCGGAGGACTTACCCAAACAGCCAAGTCTTCAACTCTTGTGTAATTCAAGAGGAGAGGAAGAGGTTCTAATGTGAAGTGGGAGGTCTTGCCAAGCTTTAGGAGCAATGTATGAGAAGGATTGGCCTTCGGACCTGCTTTTGTGAATGCTTGGCACATATACTAGTAAGAGTCCAGAAGAGTGGAGGTCCCTTGGGGGTCGGTTGAAATGTATGCGGCTGTTCAAGTAGGCTAGGTCTGTGCTGTATAGTGCGTTGTATGTGTGGACAAGGAGGCGGAACTGTGCTTGCTTGTGTATCGGTAGCCAGTGGCGCTCTCTCAGGTGTGCCGTGATGGGAGACAGGTATGGAGGTTGAGGACGAGTCTGGCAGCTGTATTCTGGATGTTCTGCAGTCTCTTCATGACTTGCTAGGTGATTTCTTCTTAGAGGGAGTTTCCATAGTCCAGTCTGCTGGTGGGTGATAAAAGGGCTTGGGTAATGGTATTTCTGGTTGTCTGATAGCCACTTGAATATATTTCTCAGCATCCTTAGAGTTTGGAAGCAGGATGCAATTATGGCATTGGCCTATGCCGACATGTCCAGTTTTTTGTCGATGATGAACCCGAGGTTCCTTGTTTGTCAGCTGGGGTGGATCTGAGGTCTATTGGCCACCAGGTGGAGTCACATAGCAGGGCATCCTTTCTGAAGAGCCCCACCTCTGTTTTGTCTGTGAATATCTTAAGCCAGGAGGGCTTCATCCAGGTGGCCACTTTGGTCAGGAAGGTGTGAAGTTGTTACTTGTGCTGAGTGATTTGTCCAATAGGGACAGTATCAGCTGTGTGTCATCAGCATAGGAGAGAATGTTGATGTTGTGTGCAGATGACGTCGGCCAGTGGGGACATATAGATGTTGAAGAGGGTGGGTCTGAGAGAAGATCCTTGAGGTACTCCACAGATGAGCTCCCAGGCTTCCGAGGAGTAAGACAACATGTTGACTCTTTGGGTTCTTTGAGTTAAGGATGTGCATATCCATTGGAGGGCTGGACTTGAATACCAGTCTCATGTAATCATCTGACCAGGTTGAGGTGCGAGACTGCGTTGAAGACTGCTGAGATGTGCAGTAGGATGAGGGTCGCAATTTCTCCTCTGTCTAGGATCATCCTGATGTAGTCTGTTGCTGTGATGAGTGCTGTCTCTGTGCTGTGGTTAGGTCTGAATCCTGATAGCGTGGTGCCCTGGAGTTGGTTGTTTTCCAAGGTGGTTGAAGAGGCATTTGTTGATGGCTTTTTCTAGGACCATGGCTGGATATGGTAGTTGGGCGATTGGTAAATAGTTCACAAGCTGGGCCATGTCTGCTGAGGGTTTCTTCAGGAGAGCATTGACTGCTACATGCTCCCAAGCTTCCAGGAATGTGCTATGTCTATGGAGTTGTTGAGGATGAGAGTGAAGGCTCTGGTGATGGGGGTGAATAATTTTTTGAAGGTGTGGCAGGGGCAAGGGTCTGATAACACGTCGGAGTGGTCTTCATTATTGTGTTGGCTTCATCTATGGTGATGGTGTTACCTGTGGTTAGGGTGTGTTTTTTGTCCAACTTCAGCAGGCTCACTAGAAGGTTACTGGGGTCAGGTTGAGGGTCGAAGTTGTCATACATGGCTGTGATATTACTGGTGGAAAAGCCAGATAGGTTATGACACAGTTCCTGGGATGGGGTGATGTTGCTGGTGGTGCCTGCTGTATGTCTGGTGGGTTGGTTGGGAATGGATACATTTTGGGTGAGTCAGAGCCTTTCGAGGAGTGCCACTGAGTTGGTGTTGGTGAGGTCCTCATGGCTGAAATTTGAGGTCTCCTAGGAGGATGTAGGCACTGGAGCTGAGAACTAGTGGAGGGACAAAGACTGTGATGTTATTGGCAAAGTTGGCACGGGGTCCTGGGGGTCTGTAGACCAGGGTTCCACACAGGGTGAAGTTGGCTGTGATTCACAGCTTGAAGGTGAAATGCCCCTTGTAATTAGTTTCAGTTTCTGCAGAGGTGTTACAGTAAATGGTGTCTTTGAAGATGATAGTGATTCCTCAGCTGGGTCTGTGGTGTTGGTATTGTATGATGAGCTTGCATACGGTGGGGATGGACAAGGCGATGCCCGGTGCTAATGCCGGGGTCAGACATTTATCTGTGACAAAGAGAAAGACCGAAGCTGAGTTATCCAGTTGGACCCAAATCTCTGAGGCGTGGTTACTGAGCAAGCAGGTGTTGGGGAGAATGCATGAGAGTGAGGACTGAGGTGTGGGTGGGAGCTGGTTTGATTGTGCTTTAGCAGGATGTATGCTGGGTGATGTTGGTGTGGGCATGGTGAGTGTTGGAGTAGTAAGCATGGGTGTGGGGATGCAGGTGAAGTGGCAGGAGGTGCAGGTGAAGGGTCTTTCCTTGTTGTGTGGTGCAGCGCAGCAGCAGAGCGGTGAGTGCCAGCTGAGGTTGATGGGGTGGAGAAGCATCACAGGGTAGCAGTGGGTCGGGAGGGACCAGGGTTCCTGGTGTTGGAAATGGTCCAGTCGCAGACAGGCCTGCCTTTGGCGTGTCTGCCATTAAGTAGGTCTAGGAGGGGGAGGAGTAGCACGGTGCCGAAGTGGGCAAGAGTGAGTGTTGAGGACCAGGTAAAGAGTGGCAGGGAGGAGCAGGGGGGCCAGACAAGGGGACATCGGCGGGCGACACCAGGCAGAAAGAGCAAAACAATGGCAGAGAGAAGGGCACAGATGAGAGAAAACGCTGAGAAAGAAGGACACAAATGAGAGAAAAGCAGTAAAACCAGTGGTGAAATAAGGACAAAAATGAGAGAAAGCTGTGAGAAACAGTGGTGAAACATGGGTACAAATGAGAGCAAGAGCAGTGAAAGGGCAAAATGAGAGAATAGCAGTGAAAATAGTAGTAGCACAGGGCACAAGAGAATAGCACTGGCACAACAGAGGGGTCAGAAGCAGTGGCGAGAGAGGAGCAAGGCAGACCGCGGGTCCTTGACCAGTTGGAGGGCTGGTTGCAGGTAAATTCTACGGGGGCTAGATCTGTACATCTGCTGTGCGCAATACCCTCATGAGTGAACAATCCGTCCAGCTGTGCTTGAACTCGGATATGTCATCAGGTTTGCAATACGGAATGCATCAAGGCCTCTCAGAGTGTGGTTCACCAAGCTCTGGACAGTAGCAGGCATTTTTTAAAGTAAAAGGCATCTCTAACTAACTAATAATACTTTTAGTGGGAGAACGCAGTCTTATCCTTTGTGGTGAGATCAACGCAATCTGCCTGTACTTGAAGGATAAGTAGCACTTATTCAGAGAACCAACAGCCGCTAAACTATCAATGAACGTGTCACCTGTGGGAGTGGTGTGCGCTTCTACACAGAAGATGAGGCCCATCTGCCTCGGGAGGAACATCACTGGGTTAGCCCAGTAGCCCTACGAGTGCCCAATTACTGCTCAGTCCACCATCTTAGTTGCTTCCATCTTGGTATGATCCTAAGGCCGTACCATTATAGACAGAGCTTCTGCTTTTTTGGGTACGCGGAGTCTACATTTCAAGCATATAACTCGAAATTTCAATGCCTGACCTTTATACAGAACAAGCTTGGTACAGAGAGAGGCAATCCACTGTTTCTGACTTGCTCTTGTTCATGATTTAAGTTGGAGAAATTCCGAGTTATATATTTGAAACTTAGACAACTCGCATGGAAAAATGCATGCATAAACATTGGGCTCATCACGATACTGCCCCTACAGTTTGTCCGGCGTTCTAGACATGAAGGGGACAGGTGAGCTGTGTGCTCTTTCAATGCTGGGCCTGCACTACACCGCTCCGAGAACCAGCACAGCAGGGGCTAACAGTTCTCCTGTTGCTGGGATCTCAAAAGGAGTTTTGGGCATTTTCACTCAGCCCCCCATAGCAGCTCAGAGTGAGAGTTGCTCTCTTCCTCGTTTTCGAAGCGACAAGTAGTTAGTTTAATTTTCCAGTGGGAGGACTTGAGCTTGTTCACGTGGGACAAGTCATGCAGCTCAATCACTTTAGAGAGGGGTTTAAGCTCTAGGCCTGGCCCGCCACTCATGTATTAGTAATTGGTCAAAGGCCACTCCCACGCTGTCAAAGGAGAGAAATCCCAGGCGGAGCTGTTGGAAAGCCTATCCTGACTGACTCACGGCTCTTCACGGTATCACAATCTATGGAAATCCGGTTAAAAAATGGTACACATGCCAGCACTCATTTGTGTACTTGCCATCTTCAGATGCATATATTAAGCAAATAAAATGGCATTTGTTCACGACTTACAAAGAGGTCTTTGTTTGACACTCAGTACATCACAACACCTCTGCAAATATTTCTGTACTATGCAAACCGTGCAGTAAGCATAGTAGACAGGTATGAAAGACTTCCACATGCACGAACATCAGAGACGAAATCGTTTCAGTCTTTTTGTTTCTTGTATTAAACAATTCATTGCTACTCCAACTAAATAAAATACGCAATATATTATTTCTGTATATAGGCAGGAGAAACAAACCCCCAGTGATGCACGTACCACTCAGTAAATGTTTACCGGGGAATGGCTATCAACAGGTCTGCAGGTGGAAGAGGTCCAGGAAGGATGCAGGGATGTGGCGGTGAAGAGACACCTGAAGTGGGAGACAGCAGTCAATAGCACTGCTGGTGCAATGCACTGTGGTGTGAGGCAGAGACGTTTTAAGGCATGGGCAAAGTGGGCTCTGGCCCAGGGCCCCAGCCTTTCAGGGGGGCCCCAAATAAATCTGCCTCTGTTCTCCACACAGTCCTGCTCTAAAGCCTTTGAATGATTTTTAAACATAGATTGTTAATACCATTTTCCTCTAATTTATGTTTAATATGCGTAATGTGTGGAGTCTATTACAGACATTTTGCAGAGAAATTTTGTGTTTGTTTTTCAACACTATGCAACATCGATAATTTTTTTTATTTTAGATCAAAACAGTACCCTACCTACAGAAATGGCAGTGGGTCGCAGAAATGATTTGCAATAATATTTTTGAGCTGCTGCTATATTACAGTATTGAAAACACACATTATTATCCCTAGATATTAGATGGAAACACATTTAGAAATTGGAGCAGTGTGCCTGTGCAATGTCTGTGACCTGGACAAAGAGGGCACGGAAAAGCTGAAATTGTTTTGTATATTCAAAGCTGTTCCGAACAGGGGCCCCCAAAATATGTTTGGCCCAGAGCCCCCAAAATCCTTAAGATGTCCCTGGTGTGAGGCCCGCTGCATCTTTATTAGGGTTATTTTTAGGACGCAATCAGCGTGAGGTAGGGTGGAGGGGGCTGTATTACTGGTCCTATAGCTATTACTGGACAACTCATTATGGGGTGCTTGAGGGGTCAACAGCATGGGGGTAGGGGGCAAGAAAAAAATACATACCAGCACAAAATACACCAAAGTCAGTCTAACATGCAAATTAACTCACTGGAGGATTCCGTTTTTTTCTCCAAAAAACAGTGATAATTGTAATATGAGAGGCCCCTGCAATCCTTGTGGCTCAGCTCCCCGCCCTTACGTCAAAATCGTACACAACGATACGCACAAAGTCTACCTTCAAATTCATTCCATGGCAGTGGCGGCCTCGTTGTCACCTTGCAGCTCAAACTTGACTGCAGGTCACTATCGAGACGCTGGGGGCACTGCCAGGTCGTGGCCCTTAAATAGCTGTTATCCAACCTCCAGGGAGGACATGCACCATTTCTGTAGCTGAGATGGTCGGAGTCTTTCTTCGTTCAGCGCGAGCCCGAGGGTCTACAGCTCTTCATATGATGAATTTCTTTCCAATATGTTCGAAGCCTGACTGTTGAACTTAGGCGCTCATTTAAAGTTGAAAGCAATTAGCCGACGTTTGACAGCAGTTATTCTATGTTTGTCATTCCATCTAAAATGTTTAGCCTGCCTGTCAGTGGGAAAATTGGGCAAAATTAGCCCGTGTGCCAGGAGGGAAATTGGGCACAATCTGGAGTTTTCTGCCGGCAACATGCAATGGTTTTAGTGTAGGCGCTATTTCAGGCAATTTTAGTAAATGTCGCATGAGCTATTTTAGTGCATGCATAAAAGGTTTATTGTTGCTTGGTCCGAACAGGTGGCCCACGCCTGGGGCTGCTCCTGACTATTGGTGCCCCTAATCGTGGCCTGCATCAGAGGCTGACTGTGCGTGTAACCTTCTTTAGCAGTGGTCGAGCCTTGAAGGTCTTATCTTTGGGTTCCACAGCTACATAAGAAGCTGCTTCTCCTCTACACCCCCTGCATTGAACAACCTCCCTAGGTGGCCATAGACAACATTCTAGCACGAATAACTGAAACATTGGATAATTGCTGTCAAACACGAGCTAACTGCTTTCAACTTTAAATGAGAGCTTGAATAAAAAATTAGCTAGCATTCGCGCCAAGAAGTTTCAATTCTATTAAGGACACGGAGGCGAGGATTATGCTTCTCTTTCTATTTATTGCCACACACAGCAGCCAATGAAAACTTTGTTTAATGTAAATAAACTACATTTCCCATGATGCACAAGTCACACATCACATCCTGTAAAGCCCCATAAGAGCCATCACCACCGGAACTCGTCCTCTTTCTTTGCTTCGAACAGTAACAGTCCAACAATAACTGAAGTTCAAAATAACATCCTCCAACGTGGAAGAAACCAGTCCAGCTGGGAAGAACATCTTCGTTAGCAAGAAGTACGCTTAATCCATCTTCTTCTCGGGCCCTGGAAGAATGGTAGATAAAATAACCCGTAACTTCTGCATAATCAGAATATAAGTACAAACGGGTGGGTAACAATTACAATATTGTAATTTAACCGGGTGGGATAATCCTCGCCTCCGTGTCCTTAATAGAATTGAAAATTCTTGGCGCGAATGCTAGCTAATTGTTTATTCTATTACAGGACCGGAGGCTTCGTATTATGCTAGTTTAACGCTGATTAAAAACCACAGAGGATATATCACCCACCGGTTTATAATAAAACTGTTTGAATGTTGACTCAGAGGACCAATGTGCAGAATGCATAATATCTTGAACAGTGGAACCCAACATAAATGTCTTAGAAGCCATGGCGCCTCGAACAGAATGTGCCCCAAACACCTGAGTATTAATACCTGCTTCTTGCATAACAGATTTTACCCATCTGGCTATAGTAGCCGCCGTGACGGCCTTGTAAGGTTTCTGTAAAGCAATTAATAATTGCACCACACCCTCCGGTCGAATGGACCTGGTACATTCTTCATAGACCTTAAGACATTGAACTACACAGAGCTTGGTATTACCAGGAAAGGCATGATATTCCACATTACGAGACATAGTCTTAGTCCTGGAAGTGATATTAAAAGAAACCCCTTCAGGAGTAAATACTCTGCCTGTAATATCTAGAGCTTTAACATCCGACGAACGTCTACATGCCGCCAGGCATAACAGCATGGCCAACTTGGAGGAGAGTTGTTTTCTTGTCAACATATCATTGCTGGGCCAATTATTGAACAAGGAAAGAACGAGCGAGACGTCCCACAAGGAAGAATACTTGAGTCTGGGCGGATTAGCTACCCTAATACCTTTTAAGAGCTTACAAACTAATGGATGCATTCCTATTGGTTTGCCCTGAATCTGGGAGTGACCCGCCGAAATGGCTGAACGGAAGTTGTTGATGGATCGATAAGCCAAACCCTCAGAAGCCTTTTTGGACAAGAAATTTACAACATAGGGTAATTCTGCCCCCACGGGATCCACGTGTTGTTCCACGCACCAACGAACCCAACAGCCCCAGGCTGAAGAATACCTTTTCCTCGTGGAGGGGCCCAAGCTTGGTTGATAAAGTCTGAAGCTTGTTCCGAAAAACCTGGCATTTGCCAACGTTGCCGGAAAGTCGCCAGGCCATCAGGGACAATTGCCCCGAAACCATCATTGGGTGCAACTCTCCCTGAGGGCCCTGGAGCATTGTGGGGGACCATGGAATCATCCTGGGAAGGTCGCAACTCGCCTCCAATAGTATTGGGAACCAAGGTTGCGACTTCCACAGGGGGTCACTAAAATCACCTCTGCCGCCTGGCGCATTATCTGTGTGAACACTCGGGGAATTAGAATGAAGGGAGGAAAAGCATAATTCAGGTGTGGAGTCCAATCCTGAGAAAGGCATCCGTCGCCAGGGCCAACGGATCCGGCCTCCAGCTGAAAAACTTCGTCATGTGACGATTCAGCCTGGAGGCAAATAGGTCGATCTCGCAACGCCCCCAGATCGCCTGTAGCCACTGCACTATCTGGGGTTGGAGTTGCCAATCGCTGTAATCCTTGAGATGTCGGGAATTCCAGTCTGCCACTACATTGGACTGGCCCGGAATGTACTCGGCTATGACCGAGATCTGGTGACTTAGGCAATAGTGCCAAAAGTCCTTCGCTATTTCCACTAGCATTGAAGACCTCGTGCCTCCCAGTTTGTTGATGTATTGAACTGCCGAGATGTTGTCCATCCGCAAAAGGATGCAACACAAGACTTGTTTGGGTGAGAGAGTCCTGATCGCAAACGACCCTGCAAGGAGTTCTAGGCAATTGATATGGAGGTCTAGCTCGCCGAGGGACCAACGCCCTCCTGTGGAAATATCGCCGCAGCGAGCTCCCCAGCCCCAACGGCTGGCGTCGGACTCTATGACGATCTCTGGCAGAGAGCCGAAAATGGCTCTGCCGTTCCATGCCTCTACGTGGGCAAGCCACCACTGAATCTCCTGTCGTACCTCCTGGGAAAGAGGTACCAGGTCTGTGTAAGACAGACCTTGCTGCAGGTGCTGAATCTTTAGCCGCTGAAGGGCCCGATAATGTAAGGGCCCTGGAAAAATCGCTTGAATAGATGACGCCAGAAGGCCCACTATCCTGGCGATCACTCTGAGTGAGACCATCCGTTTGGATAATAGGGAGCACAGCTCCTTTTTGATATCCCGGAGTTTGGAGCGTGGAAGACTCAGCTGAGCCGTTTGGGAATTGATGACAAAACCTAGAAAATCTATTGTCTGGGTAGGACACAGAACCGAGTTGGGCTCGTTGACGACGAACCCCAGGTTTTGAAATGTAGCAATGGTCATGCGTAAATGCTGAACTGCCAGACGTGGGGATTGAGCCATGATGAGAATATAGTCTAGATAGACGATCATGCGAACTCCCTGTTCCCTGAGGTAAGTTATCACCGGCTTCAATACCTTGGTGAAGCACCACGGTGCCGAGGAAAGTCCGAAAGGCAGGACCAAATATTCGTACCATCGGTTCCGCCATTGAAATTGCAGGAACCTGCGGTGGGGAGGAAAGATGGGAATAGACAGATAGGCGTCTTTCAGGTCCAGATGGACCATCCAGTCCCCTTGTTTCAGGAGATCCGCCAAAAGATGGATACCTTCCATCTTGAAGTGTTTGTAGGTCATGTAATGATTGCAATCCTTTAAATTGAATACCAACCTGTAACCTCCGCCTTTCTTCTGTACCAGAAAAATATTGCTGCAGAAACCGCGAGGGCCCTCGTCGCAGGATGCTATCGCGTGCTTCTGCAGCAATTCTTTGAGTTCGGCATCTATGAAATCGCACTCTAGTTGGGAAAAAGAAAGCTGTCTGGGTTGTTTGGCCTGATAAGGAATCTGAAAGAAATCGAGGTGAAAACCCTGTATTGTCTGCAATATCCAAGCATCCTGAGATAGTTGAACCCAATTGTGATAGAAATATCGAGTACGTCCCCCCAGAGGTAAGACAAAGTTGTCCGAAGCGCTTACCTGAAGACTCAGGGTTTTGGAAACCTCCACGGTACGATCCTCTGTTGAATTGCCTCTTATTGAACCGCTGCCGGGTGGGGTAGAAGGTTCCGCCACGGGTGGAGTCCCACTCTCCCCTGCCCCGACCGAAGTCTCCCCTGTGAGGACCTTGGGAGAACTGACGGCCAAACGAGCGTCCTCGGCCTCGTCCGGCCCTGTTGAAAACACTAGCCTGAAACACTCGTTTAATGCCTGACTGCGCCTTATCAAGTGTAGTGAAGGTGCCCACATATTTGGCTACGTCTTTGACGAAACGGTCCCCGAACAGGTTCCCGTCCGCCAGAGGGCCAGGTTCCGCTGCCGCCAATTCTGTAAGATTGGAGTCCATACGCATGAGGATTGATTTGCGCCGCTCTGTGGAGATGGCGCAATTAGCATTCCCCAAAAGACATATGGCCCATTGGGTCCATCCGGCCAGAACATGTGGGTCTGCTGCCGTCCCGGATTCTTGTGCCTCTAAAGCCATCTCCAGGATTTTTGCCAGAGGGCCAACTACATCCAAGAGTTTGTCCTGGCACCCACGCCAGGCGCGATCAATACCCTTCTTGGGATCCTTGGCGAACTTTTTTAGGAAGTTCAAGAGACTGGAGTCTATATCCGGAGTTTCAGCCACCTTATCAGAAATGTCCGGACGAGGGCATTCTGAACGGAGTCTGTTGCGTACTTCTTTGTCGAAGCTTTTACGAAGGTTTTCGTGCAGATATGCCGCAACCTCCGGGGCGGGCAACCATTCCGACGACCTGGGGTGAACTATATCCGCCGGGTTAAATGTGAAGGGCGTGGGAATAGCTTGAGGTGTATCCACGTTCTTTAATTTTTTCATTTGTTTCTTAGGGGGGGACTCATCTGGGGTGTCAGTCCCAGTAGTATCTGGGTCCGTGTCAGTGTCAGGAGCCTTAAATTTGGCAGCATCGTGTTGAGGCAGTGCAGAGTAAGAGGCGGAATGAGGCCAGGGTGTAGGGTGGGGAGTGTCCGTGGGAACGGTTACCGGGACAGGGAAAGCGTGACGTTTCGCGAATTTTTCAAGCTGTTTGGTGATTGGTTTCAAAGCAGTAGCCAGCGCCTGCTGTACAGTTCCCGGAACTGCCTTCTCCAGGGCCTTGTTGACCGACTCCTGGACCGAAGCGTCCAGGGCCTCAACAATGTTGTCTTCCAAGGAAGGATTAGGCACTTCCTCTTCATATAAGGTGTCATCCTCTTGATAATGGACCCACTCCTCCATTGTGGGACCAAATTTGTAGATATATTTGCTCATACGGCAACAGTCAGAGAGGAGTAAGGGGGGGAGCCAACCCCGAGCACAGAGATCAAAAGCAGGTACCTAGCTCCTCAGCATAAGCTGTAGCAGAATTCTTGCAGCCCCCAGGGCGTAAATGGAGCCAAAGAGCCGTATTTTCTATAGGAGGTGTGCTCCCTCCAGGCCCAGATCGTTTTTGCAGCCAGCCAGGCGTCCAGATCTGTTCAGGGGAAGGTGCAGGATGCAATGAGGGGAAACCTGAAAGAAAACGCGAGGAAAAACGGGCAGTAACGACGTGCATAGCCCAAACCTACTAGAAATAGCCCAATTGAGCTACGCACGTCAAGACCGAGAGGGAAAGTGAAAGGGAAAAGCTCCTGCGCTCTCGGCTTATTAGGGGAGCCACCGCGCATGTATGATACAATTATATATCCCCGCCGAAGGCGGAGCGGTACCGCAAGCAGCAAAACACAGTCTACCATCAAAGTGCCCGCAGCGCTAACGTCGTCCCGCAAAAGCGGGAAATTCAAAGATGCTTTTTTGTGTATCCAGCAGGAACGCGCACTTCCTGATGGTAGCGGGAGTGCTGCGCTCGGTGTGGAAGTCGAGCGCGAGGCTCGTAGTGCCAAATAGAGCATAAACAAGTAAAACAACACACACAGGCAAAGTGTAGCTTGCGCGATAATCGCGCAACACAATAACAAGGCGCCGAGCCTAAATAAACAATATAATTGCACATAAGCCATAATTGAAGAGAAAATATCAGTGCACTTAACTGGCTGCGTGAGCAGCAAAGAAAGAGGACGAGTTCCGGTGGTGATGGCTCTTATGGGGCTTTACAGGATGTGATGTGTGACTTGTGCATCATGGGAAATGTAGTTTATTTACATTAAACAAAGTTTTCATTGGCTGCTGTGTGTGGCAATAAATAGAAAGAGAAGCATAATACGAAGCCTCCGGTCCTGTAATAGAATTCATCATCTAGACTTCGAAGGTAATGCAAAAAAATTAAAATAATGCAGAAACATTTCTTGCCCATTGAATATCTGCAGGCCGCAATGCAGAGCAAATGTGGCTAGTACATGGAACGTTCATCCACGGGATGATACCTCGTGCACAGTAACTTCATGTGAAAACACTGCTTGTTGTAAAATTACCATGTGTTCTACGCAGGGCCGTAGCCTCGAGGGGGAGGGGGCATTTGAGGGCCGGGCCAGCCCATATGAATCTCCCCCCCAATGACCTTGGCCTCTCGCACAGCATTCATTAAAAGCTCAGTTTATTTAAAGGAACTCCATTGACATTTAAATACATAAAATATAATGAAACAACCTATGCTGGAGTTCAGAAGGTGAATGAGCAATAAAAATGCCTTTAAATTTTGATTTTTATTTGGTCACTTTTGCCATGTGCTCAAAGACAGACGTCAAATGACAGGCTGTGTCTTCTGATAAATTGCCTCTTATTCTTTTAACTTAGAGATGTTTACTATTCTTTCCCTGACTGCAAAATGAGAGAATTTGGTAAAGTGAACTATACGAAAATCTTACTGGTGTACAGGAAGTGCGAAAATAAATATGTAGGATGTCAATTGTTTTTAAATACACAAAAAAATTGAATACCTCTAAATGAACTGTGCAAATATTTCCAACTATATCAGCAGTTATGGAAGGACAAATGAAGCACATTTTGTTTTTTAATTCTGAAGTGTGATGGAAATATAAATTTTAATAGGATAAAAAAACAAATTGCGGTGATGCACAAATGATAAGTATTGTGCTGTATTTTATTGCAGCATTTGCATAGTGCTTACTACCCCTATATGGGGCACTGAATCACTTATTTACATAAGCAGCAAGCTACATCATATAGGTTGTGTGGTTGAAAGTTTGTGGTCTTTGTTTTGTGTTCCAATGTGGGAAGTGTTTCTATGTCATGCATGATGACCAGTGAGATATAGTTATCGTGTTACGGGACGCAGGTAGTAGCAGTGTGCTGGAGGATGAAGAATGAGAGACACAGACACGCAGTATATGGTATTTCAGTATGCTGACAGCTTTGAACTATTCTGTTGGTCCAGTTATAGTATTTCGTATGATTATAGCCTTCCTAGCTGGTTACTGCACTGGGTTGTCCAATCAGAAATGTTTTGTAAATGTGGGCCTGACACAGCATGGTTAGAGGGAGAGAGAAGCTGCTGGGATGGGCTTATTACTATCATCCCATATCTGAGTGTCACTGTGAGATGTAAAGAAGTGGCCATAGTGTATAGATATTTGGGACCTGCAGTGATGGACTAGATTAAAATCCTCCTATCGATCTGCAGTGTTCAACAGATTTCATCAGTTATTTCATGCCTGTTCATTTGTCGGTGGCTGATTTATTGACCATACAGTACTGGTGATGTTATGTTATGTTACCGTGATTTATAGCGCGCGCGGGTACTCAAGAGTGTCCCGGCGCGAAGAGCCAGTGGTGAAAACAGTATGGACCAGGGGGAAATTACCGCTTAAGTAAACAGCAGGGTTTTTAGACTCTTCTTGAACATGGAGGGGTCGTGAATGCTGCGCAGTTCAAGAGGGAGAGAATTCCAAGCTTCGGCCGCTTTGAAGGATAGAGAGCTGCCTCCAATTCTTACCCGCCGAAAGCGAGGGATCGAAGCTAGGCACTGTGAAGCGGAACGCAGATGCCTTCGTGGAGTATAAAAACGAAACCGCTTTCTCAGATAGAGGGGCCCTAGACCATAAAGGGCTGAGTGGGCCATCGTGAGAGCCTTAAATTTCACTCTTTGGGCCACTGGTAACCAGTGCATGTCCCGCAAAAGATGTTTTACGCTGGACCTGCCCGGGATACCCATCAGAACTCTGGCCGCAGCGTTCTGTATTACCTGGAGTTTCTTAAGCTGGTATCCTGGTAGGCCAATATAAAGTGCATTGGCATAGTCAAGGCGGCTAAGGATCAGAGCACGCGTGACCATCTCCTTGGCAGACCTGGGTAATAGAGGAAGAAACTTCCTAAGAGACTTCAATGTGCCAAAACATTGGCCGGACAGTTTTTTTACATGTGTAGAGAACCTGAGATTTTCCTCGAACCAGACGCCCAGGTTCTTCACTGCCTGTCCCGAGGAACTAGGGAGAGGATATTCTGGCAGCCAAAGTGCTTCCCTGAACTGAGGGGGAAAGGATCCGAATAGGAGGATTCCGGACTTGTCCTCATTGCACTTTAGCTGGGCGGCTGCAAGCCATTTGAAAACGGCTGTTAGACAGTTTTTTGCTTTTGTTTGGGAAATATCTGAGTCCTTCCAAGTGAAGAGGAGCTGGGTTTCATCTGCATAGGCGATGATTTTTGCTCCCAGCTCCTCAGCCAGATAAACCAGGGGTGACATATACATTAAAAAGGAGGGGGCTCAGGGTAGAACCCTGTGGTACTCCAGTAGTCACCTTTTGTGGGATTGATGAAAAAGGAGGTAGCCACACTTGCTGTGATCTGTCAGCCAAAAATGATTTAATCCAGTCCCACGCAGGGCCAATGACACCAATGTTCACGAGGCGCGCTAATAGCAGTGAGTGTGGCACCGTGTCGAAAGCGGCAGAGAGGTCTAATAAAATCAGAGCCGCTCTCCCGCCCCCATCCAAGCATTCTCTAATGGCTTCTGATATTTCCACAAGCGCCGTCTCCGTGCTATAAGTAGCTCTGAACCCTGACTGAGCGGGATATAACGCTCCTGAGGTCTCTACAAAATTGGCCTGCTGCTTAAAAACCGCCTTTTCACATACCTTAGCTACCGCTGGAAGGAGGGAAATAGGGCGATAGTTGGCAGGGTTGGCCGGGTCGAGAGAAGGTGATGGAAAGCCTTTGTAGCAGATACATCTCTTGTGAATGTAAGAGGTATAAGTTACAGATGGCTGTGACCAGTGAGTGTTATGGGGTTAGTATTATTGTAGGCCAGAAATGCTATATATGAAAATATATAATTATATAATACCCTGGCGCACCATACGTCAGCCCTTCTTAGCTAATCTGCATATCAAAAGTAGTTTGCTGGTTGTGTTGTTTCCAATCTCTGGATTGTAAACTGAAGATCAGGTTTGAGGGTGCGGCTGTGCTTCCAGGTTCTGTTGTTTGGGATGCAGGGTGGTGTAGTAGTTTTAGAAATAGCCATCTTTTCAATCTCTTCTGAAGTGTATATGCTCCTGGATGCTTTGAACGCTGGCTGTTAGTGAGTTCCAGAGCTTAGTGACTTGTACTAAGAAAGCAGTGCCTCCTATGGATTTCTTCTGGTAAAGTGGTATTCGTAGTGCAAGCCTGGAGAGAAGTTCCCTGTTTTCTTTGTATTGCTTGAATTTTACTTGTAGGTATGGTGGTCCATTTCATTGGGAGGCTCTGTGGACAATGCAAAGTGCCTTGATCTTTGCTCTGCTATTTATAGGTAGCCAGTGGAGTAATTGCAAGACTGGAGTCATCTGTTCTCTTGGGTAAAGGCAAAGTAGTCTTGCAGCAACATTTTAGATGACTTGTATTTTGCATATGATAAATGCGGGTGTACCAAGGTATAGACTGTTGACATGGTTAAGCTTGGAGTTTATGAGTGTGAGCATGGCTTGCCGTTTTTGTTGGTATCTAAGGTATGGGAACATGCAACGTAGTGTTTTCATAGCTGTTAGATCTGGCATTCTTGCCATGGTTCCCCCTGAGTTTTTGCCTTCTGACCTCCTGTTTTGCTGACTTCATTTTTGCTGGCTTTAGGATTCTGGACATTTTGTCACTGCTAACCAGCTCTAAAGTGTATATGCTCTGTACTCAAAACATGGTAACATTGGCTTATCCACAATTGGAATATTTAATGTACTTATAAGTCCCTAGTAAAATGCTCTATATGTGCCCAGGGCCTGTAAATTAAATGCTATTAGTAGTAGGCCTGCAGCACTGATTGTGCCACCCACTTCAGTAGCTCTTTAAAAATGTCTCAGGAATTCCACTGAGGGAGCCTGTGTGTGCAGTTTTAAACTGCCATTTCGACCTGGCAAGTTAATCTACTTGCCAGGCCCAAACCTTCCCTTTTATTTCATGTAAGTCACCCCTAAGGTAGGCCCTAGGCAGAACTGTGGGCAGAGTGCAGTGTATTTAAAAGGTAGGACATGAACTTTTGAGTTTTTCATGTCCTTGTAGTGAAAAACTGTTAAATTAGGCTTTAACTAGTGCAATGCCTACCTCTCCTTTAGGCTAACATTGGGATTGTCTAAAACATCTTTTTAGTGTAACTTCCAATTGGGAAAAGAGTCTCTGAACTCACAATTTAAAATCACAACTTATGGTGAAGTCAGATTTGAAAGTTTAAGTCTGAAAATAGCAATTTTAGAAAGTTGAAAAAACTAAAATATTTATGGACGGAGCGCGGAAGCTTTTCAGACACTCACCCTCAGATCTGGGTTGAATCCATCATCGTTCTTTAGAACACTTCGCCACCCCAGTTCAGACCGAGCCATATGCAAATCGGTCTTGACCCTGTTTCTCATGGGAACAGTCCAGCCCAAATGTCAAGCCAGGCCTTCCCTGGACAGGAAACAAGCATCCTGGGACTGGTTTCAGGATAACACCTCTCATCAGCCAGGCTAGCTAAAAATCCAGTGGCAAAGTGAGCAAGCATACCCTGCCAACTTAGGGCGAACAAAGCAAACACAAAGAGATGGTGGAAGAAGTGCTGAAACTTTTCAGACACTCACCCCAGTCACAGATCTGGGTTGAATCCATCATCGTTCTTTAGCTCACTTCGCCACCCAAGTTCAGACCCAGCCATATGCAAATCAGTCTTGATCCTGTTTCTCATGGGAACAGTCCAGCCAAACTGCCAAGCCAGGTCTTCCCTTGAACGGAAAGAAGCATCCTGGGACCAGTTTCAGGGTAATACCCCATATCAGCCAGGCTAGCTGGAATCCACTGGCAAAGTGAGCAAGGGACCCATGTCTGTGCATACCCTGCCAAGTTAGGGCGAACAAATCAAACACAGAGAGATGATGGACGGAGCGCTGAAACCTTTCAGACACTCACCCCCAGTCACAGATCTGGGTTGAGCCTGGCAGTTCGGACCTGGCCTGAACTGGGGTGGCAAAGTGAGCAAAAGAATGATGATGGTTTCAACCCAGATCTGTGACTGGGGTGAGTGTCTGAAAAGTTTCAGTGCTCCATCCATCATCTCTTTGTGCCCCCATCATGAGATTTCATCAGGACAGGCATGCCTTCACGCAATACGATATGCACATTGCAGTTCTTGGTGTCCTTGGAGTTGGGGGTTAGCTGATGCACTAAGCTGGCTCCCACAGTGAAATGTCTGAGCTGGAGCAGCGGAGGCTTCTCCCTATTCAGCACAATATGCAGCCGTCAGCAGGACGATGGCAGAGGAGGCTAGGAGAGACTGGCGGGCTGCGCCGCCATGGAAAGCCACCATTGGAAGGAGGTAACTAACTGGCGGTGGCACCGGTAAACTCTGCTCCAATGCAAGCGCAGAGTTTTTGGAAACTTTGCACTCCAAACGGAGCACAGAGTTCTAAAACTCCACAAACTTTGCTGGCAGAGTGGAGTTAACCATCCACCTCTTCTGCCAACTACAGACCCAATTTCTAACATGTGTAGTAATAATATCTTACTTTGCATGAAATAAAATGAAATAATATCTTACTTTGCATGAAATAAAATTAGAAATTCACTGAAAAAACAAAGGTTATGGGGGTATTATAGTCAGGTGAAAATATCAGTTAAAACATATCATTTTAAATTAACAAAACCACTGAAATTTACCAGTTATAATTATCTCAAGTAACTACAACTTGTGCCCTAAAGTAACTATAACTCGCACACTCGCCATGAACTGCTAATCACCTCACATATTACATCACTTATGACATGTTCTATGACATCATTGATAACATCACTGAAACATCTGAAATGACTTAATTCATGATAACACTGTGCATGGAGGGGACGCAAGTTATAAATACTTTAGAGCACACAGCAACCCATAGAATAGTGATGTCACATAATGATATTATGGATACAGCCAAGTCCAATCACAAACTCAGCCACTCTATCCTTACCTTTCTTCCCTGAGAAGAAAGCTATTGTCTGGTGCATTCCCAAATGATGCAGGAATTTTGCCAAATGGACTAACTGGTGTCTCTAACAGTTCCAAACAGGGACTCCGTCACAGCAATTCTTCTTATTCTGAATTGAGCAGATAAACCAGTAAAGGATTCTCAGCCTACAACAGAAAACTAAAAGAAAAAGCAGAAGGAGTGGAAAACACACGGACCAGTGTAAATTAACGTATAGCAAGAGTGATTTAATAAAGTAAGTGTAATGAATATAAAAGTCTCTGGAGCGTGTAAGTTCGGAAGAATCCTCAGGTACATTTATTCTATGTGGGGCATACGTCATGGAGAAAAAGTACACACTACCTATTCTTGACCTGCCATTGTTATAATTAATTTTTTCTACACTATATCCCTTTCTTGCCAGGATATTCTGAATGGTGTGGGCAAATTTGCAATTTTTTATAACCTCTTTCAGTAATGGTTTAGCACTGTTTGTACCACATTCACCCCACCAAGTGTGAGATCTGTTGATGGTGTAACTAGGTAGCTGCATTATAGATAACACAACTTGGGTGAATAGGGTTAGAGGACCGATGATCAGATGGGTAGGCAGAATTAAGGAAAGGTGGCAACTCCATCAGTGCATCACATCTGCCACGGAAGGAAGTTGACAGTTAAGTTAACCTACTTAGTCTTTAACTGACACCAGAGTTACTTATTTAGGCTGGAATTCAAGATGGTGAGGAGGATACACACAGTTCAAAATATTTATCATAAAAGTTAAGAAAAATGACACTGTATACAAATGGTGCAGCTGCATGATTCTGAAATGGTTTGTATAGGGAGCAGGGGTGAACTGCAAAACAGGAATGCCATGGAGCTTTCTTGCAGAAGAGAAGGTGTGGAGAGTGAGAAAAACAAATGACAATATATTGGAGTTAAGGTAAACATGGGGCACGAGGAGCCAGAGTGTAGAGCATAAGATTGATTACCATTAAATAAGGGCCAATATTGTACAGTATGATCTTAGTCAATTAGGTTCATCTACCCTGAATGGCTGATCACCCAAACAATAACAAACTTTTAGCTGTGACCATCGAGTTCAGAACTACTTGAGATTTGCCACTTGAGCCACTAGTCTGCATTATACTAATAAATCTCCTCTTTTCAGCCCATAGGGTAGGCTTCTAAATCTTTTTCCCCCATAGGCATTGATCCTTCTCCCGAATGTGGTTGAGAGGACTTGCAGATTTTATTTCTTCCAAAAAGAGGCACACCTATGAGGCAAGAAAATAAAAAAGAACTGAGTCTTTGTCTAGTCTAAGTAATCTGAGAAGTTTCATAAGAACCAAGAGATGCTGGAGTCCAATCAACAAAATGTCAATCGAGTAACACCCCCAATGTTCATTCAAAATGACCACATTAAATACCATGTTTACCTAAGCCTCTCCCATTCATCACACAAATCCTCAATTGGCATTCATATATGCAAGTTACCTGTTCCACGTGTAGTATCTTGTTTCCAATTGAAATGACATACATGAGCAGTGCAGTCCTTTGACTATCCATATCCAAACATAGGAATCAAAAGTTACATGTGGGAGGAAGGCATCTTGTTTTCTCAGGAAATGGTGGTATCCATTGCATACTTAGATACCATTACTAATTGCAATGCCTTCGGTTAAGCCTAGAGTTGAATTTGTTTTTTTTTCTTTGTCACATCTCACATCTCACCACTCAGTCAACAGGCCAAAATTGCTGTGTTCTCCTTGATTGTCAATCTGTGTCAGACATGCTGGTCCATGAAAGCTTGCGTTGACCACAAACCAATTATAAAAATAAAACAGTTTTTTTTAACAGACATTTCTGTTGTGTTATTGTTTCTTTTTTTAATCCAAAGAGTAGAGTTCATCTTCAAATTTGTCTGACAGGGTATGTCTTCTGGAGGATGATGGCTCGAAACAGTGATGTCCCGAGGAGTTATCTCATTCACTGTTGTGTCTTGGGAAGCCTTTGAAATGTTAAGGGATGAAATGTGTAATTGATTATTTTCAGCCATTCAATGTTTTGAGGAGAGATACTGGCCCTTCTGAACGTGAAAGTTGCTCTAGCTGCACTAAACAGCAACTCCAATGTTCTACTGGCTACAGGACATGGTAGATACTTTATACCGGCCTGCTGAGTTCTGACCACTGCTCCTTTTTCCCTGGCCAACAGGTCAATGACTCTAGATCCAAGCAGACTTTTGTTTTCTCTTCCAAGTAGCACTGTAACATCATTTTTCTTTTCCATGGTCATAGTTGTGGACATTAACTGTTTCTGAGTAGCCTGTGCACTTTATATAAGCCATTACAGATACTAGAAGTGACAGTGATGCTATTGGTGCTATAGGCTTACTAGCAAGCAATTGTGTTATCACTGGTGGGTACTGCTGCTGCAGTTCTGACATGTTTCTGAACTCTGTGCTACCATTGCATTCTCCAGAAGTTGAAGGCAGCACTTCACTTCTGCTATGGCCTCAAAGTTGCAAACATTCATCTTTTTGGCAATTCATTTTCCTGACAATCCAATTGTTGTCAGGGACATCCAGAGCTTTAAAAGGACTGAAAGTGGACAGCCTTTTTTTTGTACCATAGATCCCATCTTATGGCACAGATGTACGCTTCAGAGGACACAATCTCTTTTTGCAACCTTTGATTTGAATTTTGACCAAAGCAACTACTACTTTATTGACATTTTTGCAGTGTTTAATTTTAGCCAGTGGTTTCTGGTGCTCGGCACTGGCATTTAATTGTCAACACCGGCACTTATAACAGCTGACACATGGTGGTACTCTTTGTGTGATTTAGAGATAAGCAGAACAACAGTTGTTTTATTAATTCAATATACACTAAAAACTACTAATTCCTCCCTTCCCAACCATTCTTATATCTTTGGGGGTCTCAAACAGTTTGAATTGTCACACTTGCAGTGTAGAAGTGTGATGATTAGTAGTTGTGTAGGTACTGTGATGGCAGCGCTGACAGGAGCAATGGGTGGTGCAAGCTGCGGTGGCCTCCTGATGAGGGCCTTGACACTTATTTCTTTTTACAAATTAAGCACTGCTATGCTTCTCCTTTTTCAAATGGTCCAGCAGCAAGTGCAACAATAGAATAGCTTAGCTCATTGTACAGTCATCTTTGCTGACGTCCTGTGCCAAAATCTCAAATAAGCGTGCTAGACCTGGCAGCCTTGGCGTGGGTTTCCCCTGTATTTTTGCCTTTGCCTCCTGTGTTTTTACTGTGTGTGGGACTTCGTTTTTGCTGGTCTAGATGCTTTGGGCACTTTGCCACTGCTGTTCAGTGCCAAAGTTCAAGTGCTCCCTCTGTAAATTGTTGTCATGGATCAGTGTTTCCATGATTGGCTTATTTGGTTTGCTGTTAAGTCCCTAGTACACTGCACTGTGTGTACCCAGGGCCTGTAAGCCAAATGCTGCTAGTGGGCTTGCAGCACTGATTGTGCCACCCACACAAGCAGCCTTGCAAAAAGGTCTCAGGCCTGCCATTGCAGTGCCTGTGTGCAGTCTAGTACTGCCATGTCGACCTGGCAAGTGCACCCACTTGCCAGGCCCTAACCTTCCCTTTTCTTACATACGAGTCACCCCTAAGGGAGGCCCAAGGTACCCCTGTGGGCAGGGTGCAGTGTATGTAAAAGGTGGTACATGTCCTGATGTGTGTGGCATGTCCTGATAGTGAAATACTGCCAATTTCGTTTTTCACTATTGAAAAGCTCTCTGTCCCATAGGTTAGAATGGGAGTTTATTTATGACATCTTATAAATATAACTTCCCGTTGGGACAAGATAGGAAGGTAAAGTTTAGTATGCCTGAACTCAGAATATAAAGATGCATCTTTTAGTAAGGATGATTTTTACATTCTGTGTCTGAAAATACCACTTTTAGAAAGTAGGTATTTTCTTGCTTAGCCATCCTGTGTGCCTCTGCTAGGTTTGTGTATTGACTGTCTGGCTTTGGAGTGACAGGGGCTCGGGATGTGCATTTTGTTCAGACAGCCACTTGGAGGGGGTGGCTGAGGTGTGTCCTGCCTTTCCAGGGTGAGTCAGGGCAGGGATGATTAGACCTGGGATGCATTCAAAGTAGGGGGAGGAGATTTCTTTCACACCTGAATGGGCCTGGTGTGCCTTGGACATGCTGTCTCCACCTCCTGCCAGGAAGCTGCACCAGAGAGGACAGAACTGGTTTGGGATGGGCAAAGAGCTTCTCTGCCACCAGAGAACAAAGAAGTTTGTGCTATAAAAAGTGGAGCCCAGACCCCAGGCTTTTAGATTACTTCTGGAATTCAAGAGGAACCTTTGTCAAGGAGAAGAGCTGGAGAAACTGAAGGAGAAGTACTGCCCCTTTGCTGTGTGCTGTTTGGGGTTGGCCTGAAGTAGCTGTTTTCTACCAAGGAGAGGATAAAGACTTTGCTGTGTGCTGTGTCCCCTGCTTGAGGAAGATCTCCAAGGTCTTGAAGTAGAGCTAGCCTCCTGTTTTGAAGTCTCAGGGATACAAAGACTTCACCCCCAGCTCCCCTGAACTTCCTTGCTGGGAGTTCTGACCTACCAAGAGGTGCCAGTTGCTGTTCTGGACCTCTGGATGTTGTTCCTGCTGTTGGGAGCTAGAAATGTAATGCAACTACGAGAAGCGCGACTCATCCACACCTGTTTCTGATGCATCGCCGATGAAACTGATGGAGCAAGGTAAATAAGAAATGTTTGAACCCTCTAATATTAATACTAATAATTAATGTTATTAATTGTTTTGACAACTAATCAACATTTTGCGTCTTTTATAGACATCTTTGGTAACTGGTAATTTATGTGCAAAACTAACCTACTTACAATTGTAAAAGTGGAATAATATTAATATAATGGTTTGCGTACTAATTAGAATGATATTGCATAATTTGTGCTATGTAGTAAATTGTATTGTGGCAAAAGAATGCGGATGGTGAGTAAACATAGCTTTACATGTCGCTTTTGCTAGGTAACACCTAAATGGGGTACGTAGAATGACGGGTGGGAAACGAAAAGGCTTATTTTCTTTATTTTAATTATGATTGTGTTTGTTTTCATGATAGTTCGTTCGGGCCTGTTAGGCCGTGCTGTAAAAATGGCTGCCGAGGCAAATGGGCTTAATGCGCAAGTGCAAAATGGCTTCCAAAGCGGAAGAAGGCTGCAGAAATATATCACGTGATTACAAGTAGAGCCCAGAGTGGAAAGAGTCAAGGCCAGCGTGACCTGTCACCAAACGAGTGCCAAGAAGGACTCAGCGAGAATGTATGAGAACCAAAGATGCAGGTGTGAATTAACAATGGACTGTTTAAAATAAAGTTACAAAAGAAGATACATGTGATGAACTGTCAATCGGATTGGTAATGTCCTAAAGCCGTGTGAAAGGACAAAATTATAAACATTTTCGGAACCGGTTTAAGCAAGGAGGGCAATGAGGAGATGCTTGCCACTCCTCCAATGGACCAATTAGCGTGAATCTCGCCCCCAAAGATTGAAACTTTTCTGTTTAGTAAGCTAGTAATAGGGTATAAGAGGACCTACTCTTAAGTAGGAGGAGCGCTATTCATACATAATTTTTGAGCACTGGACTTTGACGCTGGAGAGCTGCTGCTATTTTCCATAGGCCATAAACGAAGAAACTGAACCAAGAGACAGTGACAGTGAGCAATCAAGCACAAGTTATGGTAAAGATCCTTCAAAAATTGTCAAATTAGACAAGGGAGGGATAGATTCAGATAGAGAGTTAGAAGAATCGGAAGAACCATGAGGAGCAATAGGGACAGACCAACAAACAGAAGAACAGGGAAATATAGAAACAGACAGAGAGACCAACGAGAATTCAGAAGAACCTCGAGGAGGGATAGAAACAATGTCCGAACAGAAAAGACACAGGAAGAATCAGAGCTAGACAAAGGAAGTGAAATCATAAAGTTCAAAATAAGAGGAAATGAAGTAAGGTCTGAAACAGAATCAGAAGAAAGTGAGGAAGAGAGAAAACAGAGACTAGGACCAAGAAAAAGAACTTGGAGAGCTGAACGAGAAGAAAAAGAAAGTGAACCGAAAAGGCCGAGAAAAGGAGATAATTGGCCCCACGAAGTCAAAAGATTGAGATACAAAATCATAAACATAAACAGAGATAATGCAGAACAAGTAAATGAGATAACAAGTCAAAGGGAACAAGGAAAACAAAGTGGAAAACAATTGCAGAAAAGGAAAAGAGTGAAGAAAGCTAATTTGAAATATAAGTCACCTGAATGGCTATACATCGCATTGACTGATATCAAAGAAAAAGAAACCACTCACGAGAACCCAGAACAAAGCTGCAACCCAATGGGTGAAAGTGAAGTGCAACAAGTTTGAAGAGATTAAAAAGAGAAAAAGCCGGACTGGACATTAAAAACCGAATAAGACAAGAAAGAGTTCTGAGAAGAACTAAATAGAGTACCAAACGAGACAAAGTGAGAAAGTAGAGTGGCTGAAACGTTATTCTGAGGTGTGGTGACACATTTTCTGTACATATATATATATATAGGTAATAGAACAAGATGGTAGGCACAGCGAATAGAAGATGTAGATGTGAGTTTTTACGTAGATGGTGTAGAATGTGTTTCTTTTGTACAGGTTTATTAATGTTTGTATGGCTTATCTTAGCAATCACCATTCCAATTAGATTAGCTGTAGAAGAAACATCCATATTAGAGAACAACACAAAGAAGGATAAGGAAGCTAGCATACAGAACACAGCAACATTAATAGATAGTGCAGAGTTACATAAAGATAGATCCATAACTGATTTTTCAAAGAATGTTTTCACAAAATTATTATATGAATATGTAGAAACAATGGATGTGAGAGATTGTTATGTTTGTATGCAATTACCTACGTCTGTTTCAGAGGGTGTGACCTATCATCACCTTCCTTTGACGTATGGAATAACATGTAGTGTTTTAGCTAGTTTGTTTTACAGAACAGGTAGATAAGAATATTATTATACTGACATAAATAAAAAGTTTGCAAAAGTTCCTATAATTCCTGAATTGAACAAGGTGAAAGAAGCAAGGATGTTTGGTGAATTTTTCTTAGAAAATAAAGATTTGACATTAGATGATATAGTTAAACACAATCTTAACTGTGAGTTAAAGAAGGAAGAAAAGGTATTTTTAGAGATGGTTGAAAGCAGAAGAGTTAAATTTCAAAGAAAAGTAATAGAGGAAGAGACAAAAACACCCCTTTGGGAATTTGAAGGAGAAAGTAATGATAAGAAAAAGATAAATGCAGCTATGACTTTAGATTGGCCCCAACAGGGAAAGTTGTGCATTAGTAGAAATAGAACTAGGTATGATAACTATTTTGGGGGTTCCAGTGACTGCCGAGACAATTATAAAATTTTAGGAGGATGGGGATTCAAAGGAGGAAAAGATCCAATATTTCCAAGGATCTATTATATTTGTGGAAACAGAGCTTATTACAGGTTGCCGGACCATTGGTATGGGTCGTGCCACTTAGGTTTATTTCTTATAATGATATTGAACGTATTAAACTGATTAATAAAATTGAAACTTATTCATGCATTTTAAGAAAATAGATAAAACTTTATTATAATTAAAACTACGAGTCTGTGGTTCTTTAGCTCAATAAAAAGCGTAATGTTTTAATAAGTTTAAATGTGATTGAGCTGGTCTTAATCACCATCAACTGATTCCTACCAGTTGGTCCATCGACCAAAGAGCGGAATACCTTGATGTCTTAGAAACCGACAGGATTGAAAAAGTAATTATGTATGTTGTTTGAGAAACTATCCTGTTGACTTTAAAAGGTATCCCGTTTTCCTCCAGCAGTCATAACTTTTTCTCCTAGGTGAAAGTGGAGGGGATCCAGGGAATATTTGAGTGAGTGAATGTTTATGCGGTGTTATGGGCCCTACAGTCATATTGGTATAATTGTTAAAAGAGTGTTTTCAACCTGGATGTCATGTCCAAAGGAGAAGAAATTATATTAGTCGCGCTGGATCAAAACCGACCCATCGCCTGCCCGCTGCTGGAGAAATCGCAGCATCGATTGCACCGATCTACGGAGTCCAAGATCACCACACCGATTCTAACGCAGGCCCTGCTGTGCAGCTGCATGAACCAACGCATCATGAGACCACAGCTGAAGAAACCAACGCAGGGCTGTTGCCGTTGCCGCTTTGAGAACAGACGCATCCCTGATCCTCACGCATCGCACCGGGGCACCAAGTCCACATCAGCGCTGGGGCCACAGTAAGAAACCGATGCATCACCTCCCCGCACTGTAAGAAACCGATGCATTACCTCCCCTGCGTAGCAGTAAGGAACCAAAGCATCACCCCCCCTGGAGAAAGGAACCGATGCATCACCTTCCCTGCAGCTGTTTTTGTTTATGATTTTGGCGCATCCAAGGTACTTTGTGTTGAAAGTGTTGCATCTATAGTTTGCTGCAAACAGAACTGTTTCTTCCTTTTAAAAGTCATATTTTGATAACTGTATTCTGGATTTTTGTTGTTCTGGTCTTGTTTGGTTTAGATAAAGATTACTTATTTTTCTAAACTGGTGTGGTGTCGAGTTGTAGTATTTTCACTGTATTACTGTATGTGTGCACAAATGCTTTACACACTGCCTCTGAGATAAGCCTGTCTGCTCGTGCCAAGCTACCAAGTGGTGAGCAGGGGTTATTTTAGAAGTGTATCTCCCTTACCCTGACCATGAAGAAGCGTCCCTACTTGAACAATGTTGCAAACCATTGCCAACTAGAGACCCCCATTTCTACTAACTGCATTTTAATCAGGCACTGTACTAACCCCCATTTGTCAACCTCCATTGTCATTGCATTTGCAGTTGAATCCCCTCTTCTTTGTAGTCCGTAATCATTGATAGACCTGTACTGTTCAAACAGGTGTTACAGCATGTAAAATGTGGAGTTCCAATTAGTTTCAGCCTCCTTATGAGGGCTTTTACCCACACTCTGCTACAATGCTGAATGATTCGAGGCATTGAAGAAATAACTGAATTCAGTGCAAATCCTGCAACAGGTGCCCAATTACATTTATGATTCAAAGAGGTAAACATAGAATATGAAGTATCCTCCTTCAGCTGGGGACTTGATAATATCGTTGCCTTTTTCCATGGCAACAAATCTAAGGCGGGTCGAAGCCATAATTACATGATTTTAAGTTCTTCCAGGTTGTTGGCAGCTCTATGTAATTTGTCCATAGAGAAATGCTGACAAATGCCTTGAAGTATCAAGAATGGTGATATGAGCAACTAACCATTGCTTAACCTCCTTGCAGGAGACCCACAGTAAAGTGATTCACGTTCTTTGTGGAATGACCACTGGTCCGCATGACTGTTGTCGGTCTATGGACTGAACAGTACTCTACTTCACTGCCTTATTAACCAACTCCAGGACTTGATAGTACAGCACTGATACAGGAACTGTTGGAAAAATGGGTTCAGCTTGAAACCTTACATTTTGGATGAGGGTCTCTACAAATTCCAGAAGCTCTTCTCCTTCCACCAAAGAAAAAGGGAGGAGGTCAAGAGATAACATTTTGGCCAACTTCTCATTGTATAAATAGACTAGATCATGGCTTTGGAGGTACTGTGACTCCTTGCTGAACATTGACTTGATATTGGGTTGTTGTATTTGTTGTTTTCTTTGTGACAATCTCATCTGAAGTGATGTATGGGGTGCAGGTAGACTGCTTCAATGCTTTGGGCTTACTTTTATTCTATATTTCCTTTTTCAATGCTGTGGTTGCTGTGGGTGATGACTAAACTAAGAGTGACAAGGCTGGTTCTCATAATGGGAACATCATCTTCTTCCTCATCACCACCACCTCCTTCTCTCTGTTTGACCTCTTGTCCTCTCTCTTTTGAGGTGCTGTTCTCACACAATTGCATTTTGGTTTTCAGATTAGCCAGTTGGCCCCCCCCCCCGGCACCATAACGTCCACCTGGCTTCCCACGATGTACTGGTTTGCAGCAAATTGCACATTGGCAGTGTGTTCCTCAAGTGCCCTCAGTGTAAAGATTTTCCAAACCAGAGAGGAGAGTTTCTTTAAACAGCAAAAGCCCAAATAACTTGATGCGGGGCAGCTAGGCGGTTGTGTTTCCCTTTCTCTAGGGCAGACTGCAACTGTGGTATGAGATAGAGGTTGATGTCGATTTCTGCGTGCTTGAAAAGATGGAAGCGGATGGTGTTCGTGGTAGGACATGATTCAGACCAGGTTGAACAGAAGTGATCTGCACTTCCTCTGAGCAATCACTGGTTCATCTTCACTTACCATACTTTCGGCATCCTTCCTTTTCCCTTGTCTCCGATAGCAATGCTCAGAAGTCCGGGGGCTTGGAGAACATGGGTGAGTGCTCTTTCTTTTTTTCTAAGGAGACAGTAAAGAAGACAGTGTGTCTAGTGGAAAACCAGTCACGACAACCTGCTCTGCAGAAAGCTCAGCCTCCTGCTCTGGTCCTACCTCTGGAAAATCAGGTATAGCAGATTTCAGTTGCTGATGAGTTTCCTGGGAAGGTTTGGTTTCCTGTTCGGACAATTTTAGCATCTTCCTTGGGTTTGATGGTAGTGGTACTGTTGTTGATTTAGGGGTAATCCTTGCGTCTTCCTGCTCAGACCTCTCCTCACTGGCTGCTTCCTTGCACAAGCCTGCTTTTTTGGAGCCATCTTCTTTACTTCTTCCATTGCTGGTGAGCAAAACAAGCAGAAGCACTTATAAAGATCTCTGGAATCTGAGGCCAGGTAGTTCAGACTTCCCTTTGGCTTAGTATCCTCTTGTGCACCTGAAGGCAATAACAAAAAGAAGTAAGAGAGTGAGAGTTGGAAATTCTAATCAGTACATTACAAGTTGTCATCATCATCAAAATATTATACAAATCCATAAATTATTTAAACTAAAACCTGGACCCCTATGGGAGACAGGCAAAAATTGATTGCATTATTTGAAAAAATACCTGGTGTCCCTAAAAGGTGCGTGTGCCCCCTATCGGAGGCTGGGGGAGGCTGGCAAAAATTGATTAAATCAATAAACAAATAACTGGTGTCGCTCCTGGGTCTTTTGGGCTACTGTGGGTGTGGATGGGCAGGCAAAATACCTGGTGTCTACTCCAGGGTGTATGGGGCCTCTATGGGACACAGAGGAGGGGATCAGACGAAAATGGATTACATTAATCCCTAGCATCTCTCTAGGGCCCAGGGAACTCGTATGGGAGGCAGGCAAAGTTGATTACATTAAAATAACCACCATGTAATACTAACCACAAACACAAATGAGTACAACAGGAAAGAATGCTTATTCATTTCCAACAAGAGTCATTGGCTTTGTGTAGACTCACAAAATGCCTACTTAACTCTCACACTTTTCTGAGATTCATGTTGGCAGGCCACAGAAGAGATTTTTTCATTTCCTCAGACTCAATAGACATGGCAGCTGAAAGCTAGCTAAAATGTGACATGACCTTGTGGGCTCTGACTTGAAGGAAGGAGGGGGCAATGTTGTAGCAATACCTTTTATTGCAAGTAGTTTATAACTTCCTATAATCTGAGCAAAGTATTGCTACTGTACTGTGAAGTGAAACAAGAATGTGAACCAACCTCGCCTCGCTCCATAGATCACCACATACCAAAAAGGTATAAAGATGCCCGTGGTAGGAGCTGGGTTTCTTAAGATGAATCTCTTGCTAGAGTGACTCTGGAATACAGAGTTCTGACTTCAGGCCTTTTGCCATGTAAGGGGGGCGGCGGTGGGCTATGTGATTAAAAGTTAAATAAATGAATACAGCTAGGCTGCTTATCAGTTGTTTATAATTTAGTTAAGAATTAGGCCAAGTGATTAGGGAAGTGTGATGAAATATGGTCGGGCTGTTTCTAACCTTTGCCCTTTTCCATGTATTATTTGCTGAGCAATTTATAATATTTACAATATTTTTTATGCATTACTATCTCTTCCACTTGATCTACCTAGCCCTTACGAATTGAGGTGCATGCACTGTGCAGACAGGTACCTAAAATAAAATAAAAACAATATCTTTATAATTACATCTCATTGATGTACTCTTTCCTATATTTTATGATAATCTTTTTTTTAAAGTTACTGTTGTCTCTCATATTTGTATAATTCTCATTCTGTTACTTAATAAAAATCTTTTTAAAAAAACCTGAAAAAAATACGTCAGAGACCTATTGCGGTGTGAGCCCCAAACAGCAAAATACCAAAATCAACTTCAAATGTAGCTTGTGAGTAAATTTTATCAGTGACCAACTACTGCTCACATGTGGGTGGATCATGTTGCTGCCAGAAAAGGTTTTCTATCCGAACAGACATTTCATATACTTGGTGTAAGGCATGATCTTGGGCATTCCACGTCAATTGCAAAAAGTAAATTGCAGGACAATACAGAAGATTATGCCGGCATAATGAAAATTACTCCCATGCTTATTTTTTTTTTTCAGTTTTAAAAGAAAATTTTATTAGTAGAGTAAAGGTGTCAATACAGAGTTCATAGCATTAAATACACATCAGTACAATAAATAAATTTTGCTACAGTAAAGATTAAGAAATGAGAAACCAGACTTATGGGTAAATTTAGAAAATCTAAGCAGTACAAATGAATCTTGTAAGTAGGTGATTAATAGATAATGTGATTAATAGATATTGTAGGAACGTATAGGGGGTTTCAGGGGGTTTTGGAACTTCTTGCTGGGATGGTTGTAGTTGGAAACATTGTTTGGCACAAACGTCTAGGTATATTGTAACAGGTGACCACAGGTCTAAGCGTTTCAGTAGCCATGCATATAGGATAAACAAAGGAGGTATCCAATCTCTGATTATGACAAACAGTATACCACCATGCCTTATATGAGATTTTAGAGAAATCCTTCCAATTTACGGTAATTTGTTGGAATGCAACCGCTAATAACAAGTCAATAATTTTCACATTAAGTGTAACATTCTCCCAACAAGGCGAGAGACTACCTAAGAAAACATGAGTGAAGGAAAAAGAAAATTTAGTTCCGAAGATCAGATTAATTTGAGACCACACTTGCCTCCAAATTTATTTTACAGTTGTACATGAAAATATCATATGGAATAGGTCAGCATTTGAAGAGGAACATGTCCAACATGCATCCGACACAGTCACAAATCTCTTGCTCAAAACACTTGGTGTAAATAAAAGTCTGTTGTACACAAAAACAGCGTCTGTGTTGTGTTGGCTGCCCTAGATGATTTGCGTAATTTAAGCCATATTTTATTCCAAAAGAAATTGGCCATGTTGACGTGAGATCCCGTTCCCATGCCTCCTCTGTTTTAGATTTCTGCCTATTAATGTCCCCGCCCGTAAATACTTATATATAGTGGAAGCTCTGGGTCTAGTTTTTAGTAAAGTGCAAAGTGTAGAGGAAGGTTCTGATGGAGTGGAGATAGTGGATGTGGTGGATAATTGAGTGTATCTATCCATCACAGCAGTTTTAAGTAATCTATATTTGTGAATGCTCGAGGCAGGTAAGTCGAATAATTGACTAAGTGAGGGGAAGGATAGAAAGTTTGATTGTGCAAATAACTGATGGATCCAGATCAAACCCCTCTGTCGCCAAGTCTTCCAGTAGAAAGGTTTACTTCGAATAGTTAGGTCTTTGTTGTGCCAAATTGTGGAATTAAGGAATAGCTCCGTAGTATTGTGCGTGGAAGCAGATGTGGGTTCTAAAAGCTTCGAGGTCAATTTGATTATGGGAGTGGACATAGCCTGTGGTTTGCGTGAAAATGAGAGGTATTCCTGAAAAGAGAAAGGGGATATGAAGGAATGCTCAGTTATTGTCCATAAAGGGCAATCATCCACAGATTCAAGTAACCAAAAGGATGCTTGACGTAGGAGAAAAGCTGTCTGGTATGTCTGAAAATCTGGAAAGTTAACCCCACCTTCTGTATTAGGACGAGTTAATTTAGATAAAGACATTCTGGACCTCTTATTGCTCCATAGAAAGGAAGATAGTGTGGAATTAATCTTCTTAAAAACTTTTTAGGAATAGGGACTGGAATGTTAGAGATGGTATATAAAATTATAGGTGATAACATCATCTTTATAGTGTCTAGACGACTCCCACCAAGATATATAAAGGGGATGCCATTTAGCTACTAAATCCGAAACCTTTTGTATGCATTTAGTCATGCAAAGTGCCACCGTGTCTGCTATTGAAGAAGTCACGTGTAACCCTAAATATTTAATGTGGTGAGGGCTCCAAGTAAAATTGGAAGCACAAAAATCCGACTTGAAAGTATACTTAGTTAAGGGCAAAATTTCACACTTATCATTATTCAATTTATATCCAGAGATGCTAGAATAAGCCTGCACCTCCTCCAAAAAAGTAGGTATTGAGTCTTCCGGTTTGGACATGAAAAGCAGAATGTCATCAGCATATGCTGCAAGTTTAATATGGGAATTAGATGATTGGAATCCATGTAGGTCAGGATTTTGACGTAATTTGGAGAGAAAGGGTTTTAAGGCCAAGTTGAAAAGGAAAGGGGAGAGTGGGCATCCCTGACGCACTCCTCTCTTTAAGTCAAAAAATGGTGAGATCAAACCGTTGGCACATACTGCCGCACGGGGATTGGAGTATAGTAGAGCGATTAGGGAGGTAAATTTAGGGCCAAAGCCAAACCACTTGAGAGTATAGAATAAAAAGGTCCATTCAACTCTGTCGAACGCCTTCTCGGCATCAAGTGCAATTGCTGCCAGGGGGTACTTTAAATGGGAGGATTTAGACAAGGCATTAAAAAGAAGTCTCGTGTTGTCGGTAATAAATCTCCCTTAACGAATCCAGATTGTTCTTTCCCCAATAAGTCAGGTAGGTATGAATCTAATCGTATGGCTAATGCTTTGGAAAAAATGTTGTAGTCTATGTTAACCAGGGATATAGGCCTATAATTCTTGCAATATTTAAAATCCTTACCCTCTTTGGGGATGAGGCAAATATGAGCTTCTGAAAAAGAACCTGAAGAGCTACCTGATGTGCTAAAGGAATCTAGTAAAGAATGTAACTTGGGCATTATGAGCTTGGAAAAATGTTGGTAAAATTCTACGGTGAAACCATCTGGTCCTGGTGCTTTGTCCTTTTTAAGATGTTGGAGAGCCTTTAACAATTCTTGGTATGTTAAATCGGACTCCAGGGAGGATAGATTTGGGAAAGCGTTTTGAGGTTTTTGAATACCAGAGAAAAAGTGCAGAAGAGAATTTTCAGAGGGTTGTGTTTCAGAGTCGTACAGAGACTTGTAAAAGAGAGAGAACTCATTCAAAATTTCATTATCTTTAAATTTTAGGTTTAATCCGTTGTCATAAATGGACTCAATATTCAGCTTGTTTTGTTTCACTTTTAAATAATTAGCCAATAGTTTCCCAGCCTTATTTTTGCCTCCGTAGAATTTTGCACTGGATTTTAACAAATATAATGAGGCGTCCTCCGTTGACTTCTTATTAAATTGCATTTTGGCGTTTATGAGAGCTGTGAGGCAATCTTTTGAATGTGAAGTGTAGAAGGAGTGTTCCAATCTTTTAATATCCTGGAGGAGATCTTTAGTTAATTTGCGGAAGAGTTTTCGTTTCTTTGCAACAAAGCCAATTATGAAGCCCCTCGCTGAGGTTTTAAAAGCATCCCATATGGTTGAACATGATATGGAATCTGTTTGATTCATCTCGTAGAACTCATCAAAAAAGGAAGTAAACGAGGCAGTGAACTTTGGGTCTAGAAGGAGGGTATTGTTGAAGCGCCATCTTTTGGGACCTGTAACTTTAGGTAAAATATCTAGGTTGATCGAGACATGAGCGTGATCTGATAATAGAATGGGACCAATCTCTGCATTTGTAAGATTTTGTGAGATGTTGTGAGAGACAAATATGTAATCGATCCTTGATTGGGTTTGATGGGAAGGGGAATAAAAAGAGTACTCTCTAGTAGTTGGGTTACAGAGACGCCACGCGTCCAAAAGTTTGTGTTGATTAATTGCATGCACAAAAGATCTATGGGACTTGTTGGGAATAAAAGAAACTTTGGAATTTCTATCTATAAACGGATCAAAGGTCTGATTGCAGTCCCCGCCAAAATGAAATTAACTTCCATGTGTTGGGTAATTTGCTTAGCCAGTGTGGGCCAAAAGGAAGGTTCTCCGCATGTAGGGGCATAGACATTGAGAAGAGAGACAGGAACACCCTTCAAAGATAACTTAACATTTAGCCATCTACCATCAGCATCCGAGTCCTGGGACATAACTGTAAACGAGAGGGATCTGCGGCACAATATCATCACTCCATTACGTTTGCCATCCCCGGGGAAAAGAAGACCTCCCCCACCCATCCCCTCTTCAACTTTAATGATTCAACATCCGATAAGTGGGTTTCTTGCAAGAATACAATATCGGCTTCTAATTTGGCTAAGTAAGAGAGAACTCTCTGCCTCTTGATGGGGGAGTTTAATCCCCTAACGTTCCAGGTGATCAATTTTAATGACATAAATAAATATAAACAATTTGTACTGAAATTATGAACCATAAGTCCAATTCATTATAGTAGCAATGTGAAATAAGAGATATGCAAAACAGGAAAGGAGTATTTTCTGCGGCTTCAAAGTTGAGAAAAATAGGTAAATCATGTAACAAAGGCGTAGAAAGTGAGCTGAAGATAGGAATAAGAGAAGAGAAAGATCTAAGAAACAGGCGAAAGGAAGATGCAAAAATAGAAATAAGCAGAGTTATGATGATCAAGAATGCGATAGATATCAAGAAGTGTGAAGAATTAGTTATACATGTGACACCAACATGTGAAAGGATACAAGCAATGAAAGAAAAAGACAAAAACGAAAGACATATCCAGCACCAAACTTGAGGGAATGTGGGAAAAGGACATACCTACAAAGGAAGGGTCATGGATATACGGGAGGGTGGATGGGACCACATGGGTTAGGCAACACAACCGGGATCGACAAAACGGAGGACCAAGGAAAAACCACGGTAGACGAGTAGAAAAACCTGTGGAGACAATAACAATCAAAGATTAGGAGATGTTTCAGAACATAACTGTAAACCATTTATCTCATAAAACAGAACCAGGAAAACCAGCTTTTAACACTAAGCAACGTGAATATTTCTGTAACGTCCTAGCCGCCATATCAGATATATCGCCAGCTGCTAAAAGGCGCATCTAAAATGGCGGAGTATAGCTGTTAAGCAAACAGAGACTGAAGAACTTGTGGGAGGAAGAAGAGAAGAAACAGTCAATCAAGTATTGAATGAAGAGGAGGGTCCAGAGGAATCCATCTCGTGTGTCTTGCAGGAATTAATGAAGTCTTGTAAACGCATTGGATCTTCATACACCGTTGTTCTGTTATTATACGTAACTTTGAAGAGACAAGGATGGAAAAGACCGTATCTGGCCCCCAAGGAACGTAAATCCGCTCTCAAATTCAGGAAGGCTCTGCGTCTGTCAGCAGTAGCTTTAGCATAGTCTTGTGCAAAGAATAGAGACGAGCCTGACCATGTTATTTTTGGAGAGGTTCTAACCGCCGCCAGCACCTTCAATAAATCTGTATATTCTAAGAAATATAAGATGACTCCTCTTGGTCTCTGTGATGAGCTGGTTTGGGATGGCATCCGACCTAACCTGTGAGCTCGTTGGATGTTGAGTTGCGTCCCTCTGGCAAGTGAAGTAGTTTAGGAGAAAGGATCTAAAGAAAGTGAGAGAATCCGAACCTTCAAGTCCCTCTCCCAAACCGTAAATGCGCAGGTTGTTCCGTCTGTTGCGGTTTTCAAGCTCCTCGATTTGTTTCTGGATTATGGATACCTGGGAGTGCAACTGAGAAACACCTTCACATGTGTTTTTAGGAGGAAACAGTGTTTTCAACTTCTGTAACTCTCGTTTCCAATCGGGACCAATTGTCTGTTAGAGTTTGCAGCTTGGTGTTAGTCTCTTCCATAAAAGGTCGGAGGGCTCTGATTTCCTCCAACAGCATCTCCATCGATACTGGTGAGGCTGACTTGGGTGGAGAAGGAGGGTCCTTCTTAAGACGCTTGGTGAGAGATTTCCCAGCCGGGCCAGAGGGGGGATCCATAGTTGTTCTTAGTTGTCGAGGTGAGGATGGTGAAGACTCCTCAAGTCTAGAAAATTCAGTAAAGATTCTAGAATGTTTTATAAAAATGTTTTTCTTGGAGCTGGACGAGCTGGGTACTTTTATTCTGCCCATAAACCTCTGAATAAGTCTCTCCGTCGCCGGTCAACAGTGTGGGAGTACAAGAAGCGCTTCTCCTGAGGATTTTTTTTTTTGTATAACCTGAGGTCAGCACTGACAAGAATCTCCGAACTCCCTCCTCTACTTATTACTATCGTACTTCAACAACTCATCACTTTGTCTTGTAGAGAGGCCAGACACCCAACAGAGGCTGAGCTATGCTGAATGCATCCAAAAAACATTCTGTGGATGTAATAATGAGCTCATCTCGCTTACTTCCCTACAGCAACATATGACGCAAAACCATTGCTCTCTGTAAGGTATGACTCAAATGACTGAAGAGTCTTAAAAGTCTCAAAATGGCTGCCCTGCATTCCTGTCACAAACCTCCAAACAATTTTAAACACGCTGAGTCTTCCTAAGTCAATTCGATCAAATAATGAGTTTCCCAGCGAGTTTTAGGCGAAGGATATGTTAATAACTTTAGCTTAGGAGTTATTAGAGGTTTAGGAAGCAAAATCGGGAAAGTCCGCGATCGCGGCAAAATTCAAAATGGCGGCCGCGAAATTGCGTTTCTGACAGAGAGCAGATTTTCGGTTTTAAAATTACTTGCTGTTAGGGTTTGATGAAGGCGAGGGCTTCAGGTTGCTCTCCCAACCTTCATTCACGATCTGCCATCCACTCCGAGTCGTCACTCGGTCTTAGAATTGGGTTTTTCCAAGACTCCTCCGGGAGCTTCACCCGTGCGTTGCCATTACCGCTGGGCGCCAAGCCACGACCCCCCCTTTGCTTATTTTTGATATAGCATTGCTAAACCACATAACGGCACCTGAGCACTGTCCTTTAGAGGTGTGGCACATAAATCATTTTGGGCAGTGTATAGTAGTAGGTGGCCCACAGGTAAAAAGTCAGACCTGGTTCTGTACATGGTTAATTGGTTTTAATAATGAATTTGAAGATCTGACATGTGGAGGGAACTCTTAATTCCTGATGATCTTCACTACTCAGAGCTTCTGTCTTCCTCTTCGCTGTCATTAGATTGTGAAAAATGCACACCTCTGGAGAGACGCTTTACACCAGAATCCTTACATAGTTGTTAATTAGCAAGTCATTATCCCTTTTAGACTTTATGCATAAAGAGGTACAGTGGAAGAAAAACGCAGAAGGCAATATACTGTATCCTCATTTCAATTTGACTAAAAATGGGGTACATTCAAACTGAACAGTTTGATCCTTAAGTTGATAATGCTAAATGAACGTGCTAGGAGACGCCCAAGTAGGCACCATACAGATCACACTTTGGGACCCCCAGACCTCTGTCCAAGACGCCAACACTTTACTGGGTTTTAGCAGGAGAAGGGACTTACTCAAGCTACTATGAAACCAACAATATCAACTTTAAATCACCTGCTGATTGTAGAAGAGGAACAGCACATATCCCTATGAGCAAGACCGGAAGTGACCAAGAGTGGTTGAAACATCTCGAAAGAAAGCAGACTCTTCTAATGAAATAGCACTGCTCTCCTGTCATCCAGGGACTTTGTGGAGAAGGGCCATACAGAAAGAGATTTCCAGAGGACCGTGCATAGTGCCATTACGCCAAGTCCAAGAAGCGGTGATCCAGAAACCTTGCTAGTGAGAAAGGAGGCGTACCTCATTATGAAGTTTAACACAGTAATGAGGGGATTAAATGAAATGACAGAAATTAACAGACTTTAAATATAGATTAAACAACTGAACGCATACCTTGACTCATGAACTAAGTAAGACGCATTCATTATGCTCTTTCAAAAGAGAAAACAATCCATTCGTTTTTCAAAAGTTTTGAACAATATCATCAATAAAGAACTACAACATCCATCATACATCTCTGAAAGGAAAAACAATCCACTCGTTTTTCACAAGCCTGGATCGTCAATTGATTTAACATCCTTGTCTCCTTCAGATCCGGTTGAACACTTCAAAACCAAACAGCCAGGAGACAGCAGCAGGAACGCCGCACCGCATAAAGGAATTCTACAAACGATCGAAGGCAAGTTTTACGGTCCGATGGTATTAATAGCTTTAAGCAAATAACTCAGCAACCGGTTGGCACGCAGAGTAAAGGCCATTGTATTTGGAATATAAAATGCCATGAATCAATATATCTTTAACAAATGGCCCCTTTTTCCTTTTAGGCATCCAACCTTTCAACCAGGGCACAAAGGTTGAAGACTATCCATTTTTGAAGCAAAGGCGAGTGAAAACATTGTTTCTGCCAACATTACCTCATCCAAATTAACTTTAAATGCAAATGGTAACATTTGGCACATCCTTGTTTTTAGGAATTCGTTTTTCAAAACTATCCACCGTGGTTACATCTTACACATGAGGATTCGAAATTGATATCATTGGAGGTACGCTGGAATTTATAATTAATAAGGCGTGAAAGCAGTGTTTCTGCCACACATTACCTCACCTAAATTAAATGCAAATATTAACATTTGGCACATCCCTGTTTTTAGCAATTTGTTTTTCCAACACTATCCACTGTGGTCACATCTTACGCATGAGGATTCGCAATTGACAACATTAGAGGTACGCTGAAATCTGTAATTCACAACTGAGGGGCATATTCACAAGGAGCTATCGCCGAATTAACGGCACTTAATCGCAGCCAAAGTCGTGATAAATTTACCACCCCATTCACAAGCCGGTGTTAACAGCCCACAGCACCAGTTTACCAGCGATAGCAGCCTCAAAAACATCGCCACAGAGGACCCCTGCAAATATCGCTAATGAGATGCAGAGTAGGCGTTCCCGTGCCAAAAGCCGAGACAACATCACATCTCAACATTCACAACAACCAGCCACATCTGCGATAAAAACACAAAACAGACGATAAGGCGCGTTAGCACCAGGAAATTTACACCTGCTCTGACCTGGTGTAAAGTCGGACGGCAGCCAGCACCACAAAAGGGAGCACAGCCCAGGGCCACATCCGAAGGGCAACAGATGCCATGGAGCCACTCATCATGCGGCCCGGACACCCAAGAGGGCCACAACACCCACTGCCACCACCCCAGGATCCCAACCCACACCCAGAACACCCCCCGGACCACCACAGACGCAGCGCAGACAAAGACAGCGGAACCCCAGGAAACGTACCAGCCTCACAGACCCAACATCTGACAATGTCAACGTCCACTACAGGCTGAAAGGGACAACCATCCTACGCATCCTGACCATCATCGCCTAACAGGCCTACGGCACCAACACAGCGGATAACCAACATCCTACCCCACACAAAGCTGCTGGCTTGGCTGCACCTGTTGGCCCCTGGTACCCCCAAACAACACCCGCCAGAGTCGGAGGAGTCACACAGCCAGCCACATCCAAGTCCCCCACACCTGTCCTGGACATCACCATCACCCTGGTACCCCAGTCCCCATACGTACAACACAATGCGCAGGATCCGCTGGAGACCAAGCAAGGACCATACGCCATAGCAGGATGCACGCACGTGCTGGGGACAATCCACAGCACACATGTACTACCTGTGCCCCCTGGTAACACAGTACACAATCACCTCAACAGGAAGCACACGTCTCACATCAATGTGCAGGCAACAAAAAGAACACCGTGGAATCTACAACAATGTCGCCTTCAAATACACAGCCAGTGTGCATGATACCTTCATCCTCCAACAGTCCATCAACCAGCGTTCCCAGGATGCCAACAAGGGAAATGCACAGCCCCTTGGCAATATCCAAATGAACACCCCCACCTCATCGCCACAACCATGCAACTCACAACTCTGGCAATGCACACGTCACAAAATCACATACAACGGGTACAACAACATGCCCACCCACCAAACACGACAGAACAACTTACAATGTGCACAAGGGCAAGCCCTGAACATGAGCCAGCAACGGCATGGCACCACAGCCACATAACAGCCGAATGTGGGGAGAGGTGGCAACCAGGCATGTGTGAAGGATGCAGTAGAACCATGATTGGGAAAGTACACAATGCCAAGAGTGGCGGAGATGTGCTGGACACACCGCAGTATGCAGAACACACCCCTATCCATGGCGACATACACCGCTGGTGTATGGAGTGTAGTGGACAGTGGACGCCACCATGTCACCCCAGCCAGTGGGGACCTCGCGGAAATCTTGCGTGTTACGCCCCCCTTAAGCATCACCAGAGTGGGATGGCTCGGTGTATGCCATGCCAGCGTAGGGGTGTGAATAAAAGCACGTAGGCCTGGGCGTGGTCCTCTTCCGGAAAGACCCACGTCTCTGCCAGGCGGCGCCTCCCACCTCCCCATGAGGCCGATGCCGTCCTCGTGAGCGGAGTTGCCTGCGATGCTGTGCGCCTGCCGGACCCCGCGCACGCTGGACCACGAACCCGTCAGGCCCACCCCTGCGCAGCCAGGCCACACAGATCACCTGCCGACACCGGCATGTGTCAAGGAGGGCCCCTCCACGTGCCGGCGCAAGCTCCAAGCCCGAGGCCCACGACCTTGGCAGCCATCGCTGACCATCACGGCCTCCACGACACAGGCCCGCTTTATTCCTTTTCGTTGACGTTCTCCACTGCCGCCTTAGGCCTACTCTTCGGACCAGTAGGTCCCATATGTGACACTGTGTCCTGAGTCATGAATGGCAGTGACCCCAAATCCGGGCCAGCGGCCACAGCACCAGACCCCCCGATCAGTGAGGCATAGTTCCATATGGGCATCTTGCGACACGTGGTGCCACTAACCCTGTTCAACGCCAGCCGGCTACACGTGGTGCCACTAACCCTGTTCAACGCCAGCCAGCTACACGTGGTGCCACTGAACCTGAACAACGCAGGCCGGTGGGGTCATCCAACCTATGCCGGCGACACTAGGTGAATGGGCTGTGCTGACCGCTGCCTCAGGCCTACACCACGGTCAGGTAGGTCACACATTTGGAACTGAGTCTTGATTACACCATGGCAGTGAACATCATTGAAGGCAGAGAACAATTCACTATACTCCTTCGATGTGGTACCAAGAAGTCTGTGCATGGCATCACAACCACACATGTCTGTGGGGCTACGCGGACCACTGCCCTCGGCCTACGCTGCGCACGAGTGGGATCACAGAATTGGAACTGAACATCGGTAACTCAAAAGGCAGAATACATATCATCGCATGCACAGAGAGGCGTAAGAGGATGACGTGTTGCATTCCGGAGGGAACAGGATCATCGTTACGGAGGTGATTGAACACTACCGACAACTGCCACTGTGTCACTAACTCTGTGCCTCGCGAGCCAACGACACGTGGCTGTGGGCCACTGCTGACCGCTGCCTCCGGCCTACACTGCGGTCCAGTAGGTCACAGACTCTTGATTTGGCAATGTTGGAGTTCACATCTGTGTACCGGCATCATCGCAGACTGCATCCCCCTCAGCACCTGTGCCACTAGGTGTGTTCCTCGACATTCATGGACACTCACTGGTCGTACATTGGTGGCGTCTGAGTCTATGGACTAGGGGCTAGTTTTCATCCTCATGTAGCTGATCCCGAATTGTTGGTGAAAACGAGGGTTGCGCTTTCCACTCCTCCATTTGCTGCTTCCAGATAACATCAGACCTTCCGCATCATGCCCTGGGGAACAGCTTCCACTGTCCCCCGCAACCTTCCACAACATACACCTCGGACATTGATGGGGACCCGCTCAGGTCGCATGGCCCATCTGACTGCACCGCAAGTCACCGTCCTGTGGCTGGGTGCCTGTGCCGGCCGCAGTGCATCCGGGGCCACTAACTCTGTGCTGGTCAGGCCTGGGACCCCTTCTTCTGAGACATTGAATGGCCTCTGTAGCGATGGTCTTGGGGTCATCAACGCCATGTGTCTGTGGCCCTGCGCTGTCCGCATCCTCTGGCCTCAACTGCGGGCCACCAAGGCCCACACATAGCATCGAGTCTTGACCAGCCCGAACGTCGCATCACCGCAGGAGGCACACGCCACCACCGCAAGGACCACCTCCAACCGCCATCTGCCAGAGTCGAAAGGGTGGTCCTGACAGACCTACGGAGTTGGTCAGACCTGTCGTGGATGCCATCATCGGCCTGATACCCTGCTCAGCACTCCAGGTGCCAGTGACTCAGTGCACCGCAAGCCATTGTCCGTTACTGATTGAGTTTTGTGCTGTTGTGAGGTTGCGCAGCAATGTCACCTCATGCAGTGGGGTAGACCTGGGACTATGATGAGGAAGATGTGACGGGAGAAGGCACAGACAATGGGAGGAAAGGAGGCAACAGCCCCAAGGCAGGAATGCAGACTGGTGGTGGTAGTCAAGCTACACACCCGGATCTATTACTGGGTATTGCGCTGTGGACTGCGGACGCAACTGTCACCTCAGGCAGTGTGGGAGACCTGGGACGTTTTGAGTAAGTTGATGCAGGTGTAACACACCCCACTGCATCTGCATCAGGACTAACCCGAAGGGACACAATCCTAGCAATTTCCTCACATGAGCGCGCTCTTCTCTAGTGCCCCTACCTCAGTGCACTGCAACTCACGGAACCTCCTGACTGAATATTGGGTGACCTCTGTCCTTACTCCGGATCCCTCCATGTTGCTCTGCAGTTGACTCTGTTATGCTGGTTGTTAGACTTGGCATCTTTTGGCGTGTTTCCCCTGACTTTTTGCTTTCTGACCTCCCGGTTTTGACTCTGTTTTTGCTGGTGTAATGATTCTGCGCACTTTCCTCACTGCGGTCCAGTGGGAAAGTGCAAGTGCTCCCTGTATAAAATGTGTTATGGATTGGTGTTTCCATGATTGGCCTATTTGGTTTATGTGTCAGTCCCTTGTAAAGTGCACTGCGAGTGCCAGGGCCTATAGACCAAATGCTGTTGGTGGGCTGCAGCACTGGATTGTGCCACCCACGCAAACAGCCCGTAAAGTGTAACTCGGGCCTGCCACCGCAGAGCCTGTGCGCAGCCTGGGGCTGCCATGTCGACTTGGCAAAGTGCACACACTTGCAAGTCCCTAAACCTTCCCTTTGCTACATGTTAGTCACCCCTAAGGTAGGCCCAAGGTACCCCTGTGGGCAGGGTGCGTTGTATGCGAAAGGTAGGACATGCCCGGGTGTGTGCGGCATGTCCTGATAGTGAATTACAGCCTAGTTCGTTTTCACTATTGCAAGGCTACCTGTTCCCCCTAGGCCAGAACGGGCAGTTTTGATTATTACAGCTTATAATCCTAACTGACCCCGGGAACATGGTAGAAATTCGAGTTTAGTATGCCTGGACTCAGAATGATAAAATGCAGCTTTTAGTAAGGTTGGTTTTAACATTCTGTGTTTGAAAATACCACTTTTAGAAAGTAGGTATTTTCTTGTCCTAACCATCCAAGCCTGCCTCTGCGGATTGTGTATTCCGTGTCTGGAATGTGAGTGACAGGGGCTGGGGGATGCCAGGAGACAGGGTGAGTCAGCGCAGGGCTGAATAGCCAGATCGACCTGTAGATGGGTGGGAGGGGTCGCACCTGGGCCCTGAATAGGACAGTGCCTTCCCTCCACAATGCTGGCTCCACTTCCTGTGGTGCGTCTGATGTCCCTGGCCTACTCACTGAAAGAAGGGACGGAGACTTGTCAACAAAGTGCTCCAGAACTGGTTTGGACTAGGCAAAGGCCTCTCTGCCTTCAGAGAACAAAGGAATTTGGGATATAAATATTGGGGCCCTGACCCCATGAATTGAGATCTCGCCGGAATCAAGGAACCTGCCAAGACGAAGAGCTGGAAGAGCTGCCAGGAGGAGTACTGCCCCTTTGCTGTGTTGTTGCTTTGTTGGGTTGGCCTGCAGCTGCTGCTTCTGCCTTGGGCAGTGAAAGGACTGGACTGAACTTTCTACGAACTTGTGCTGAGTATCTCCAAGGGCCAGGAACCGAGCTGGCCTCCTGTTAAGAAGTCTCAGGGACTACAAAGACTTCACAAGCCTCTGGGTACCGCTTCTGGAGCGCTGTTTCAGTCGCCACAGAGGAAGGGAACTGCAACCGACTCCGTCAACCGAATCCATCCCTGGCCGGTGACCTGTTTGCACCGCAGACCGCATCGCCCCGCTTCGCATCGCAACCCTGGTCTCACCGTGGCGGCGTCCGGCGCCGCCAACATCGAGCCGCTGCTTGCACCGTGACCTGTGGGCACCGCAGTTCGCATCGCATCGCTTCACTGGGCCAGCCGGACCAGACCGACACTGTCGCTGCAACTGGCTCAAGAGTCGAGACCGCACCGCATTTGGGGCACCGCTCGCACGTCTGCGACGCACCGCTCCGACTCGCACCGCTGTCCGACGCCAGCTCCCGCACTCCGGCTTGGTCGCCTGCATCGCAACCTGTCAGCACCGCATCGAGCATCGTCTCACCCTGCATCGCACGCCTTGGACTCACCGACTCCGTCTGCACGACGCTCATCGAGCCGCTGCCTGCACCGCATCGAGGGACACCGCACCTTGCATCGCTCCGTCTTGCACCGCAACCGCGATGAACGCCGACCGGCTCGTACACTCCGTACCAGCCACAACGAGAAAGGTACTGTGACCGAGTCTGCTCACGACTCTGCTGGCCCGTGTCGACGCGGTCGGCTGGAACTGTTAGACTCTGTGGTTTTCAGCATCACGGTAGGCTCGGACGGAGCTACCGACTCGTCACGAACTTTGCTTTTGTGCTATTCCTGCAAAGAAGAAGTTACCTTATCAAGTATTCATTTTTAAAGTACAGTATTGTGGATTTTTGTCGTAATTGGTCTTGTCTTGAGTATATAAAATATTGGTTATTTTTCTAAACTGGTGTGGTGTCCGTTTGTAGTGCTTACACTGTATTACTGTTGGTTATGTGCAAATGCTTTACACACTGCCTCTGAATTAAGCCTGACTGCTCGTGCCAAGCTACCACGAGGTGAGCAGGGGTTACTTCACGAGTGTAACAACCCTTACCCTGACTAGGAAGAAGGGTCCCTACTTGGACAAAGGTGCAAGCCCTTGCCAACTAGAGATCCCATTTCTAACATTGGTTGTCAGCGGTGAGGATAGGACTTGTGTTTGCACTTGACTTACAGTGATTGGTGTGCACTACTACCATATCGCAGACCATTACGTACCACATACTGGTTCTTTTCTTTTGGCCTATTTTTGATCTTGCCAGTTTTCAACTCACGACTTTTGTCATGCCTGAATCAATTGCATCATCCGTTGCATCTCTGGAAGTTATCTTTGAGGAGGACAGGTTGGAATCCTACGCCGTAAAGGAGTTACGAGCGATTTGTAAAAACCTGAAAGTCCAAATTAAAGGCCTCACAAGGAAGGAGGAGCTACAGAAGGCGCTGAGGGCCTGGGTAGCAGCCAGACATGCCAATGGGCAGCCTGGTGATCTCAGTGAGGAGGCGGAGGAGCCTATTTCCAGGGTGGATGTGCTTTTGGGTAGGGGGAACCCGCCAGGTCAGGCAGCAGCAGTCTGTCCCCAGAGGAGCTGGAGGACAGGCGGGAGGCAAGGCAGTTTGAGCTGCAGAAGCTCAGGCTGGAGAGTGAGCGGGAGGAGAAGAGATTGGCCATAGAGGAGAGGAAGATGCTCTTAGAGCATGAGAGAGAACTGAAGGAGCTAGAACTTAGGAGTAAGTCAGGCTCAGATGGTGGCAGCAATTCGTCCAGAAAGGCAGACAGGATTGTGCACATTCCCAAGAACGTAGGCAAGGAGTTCAAGAAGGGGATGACATACAAAGGTGGTTTCAGGGTTATGAGGCAGCCATACACATGAATGGGGTCCCTGAGGAGAGTGGGGAGCAGGATTGTGGCCACTTTTCCCGGAAGAAGCAAGGGATGCTCTGATAGCTTTGGGTAAGGGTATCACCTCACCTATGCTGACATGAAGGATGCCCTTCTCACGAAGTATGGTCTTACTCCTGAAAAGTACAGGGATCAGTTCAGGTCCAGTAAAGTCTGATGCCAACACTTGGTTGGAATGTGTGGATGTGTTCTGCAGGTCTCTGGATGGTTGGGTGAAGGGCAGTAGTGTAACAGATTTTCAGGGGCTCTACAACTTGATTGCATGGGAGCACTTGTCTAGTCTATGTTTTGCAGATCTGCGCCAGCACCTAGTTGATAGTAAGCTAACTGACCCCAGGAAGCTTGCTATGGAAGCGGACCGCTGGGTGAGTACCAGGGTCCACAAGAAAGCGTTTGGGGAGACTCAGCCAAAGGTGGGCAGGGTCCCCAGCAGAAAGGTGGGGGGACAAGGGTAAAGCACAGGAGTTCTCTAAAGGGCCCCAAACTAGTACCCAGGGTAAAGGTTCCCAGCCCCCGGTGATAAGAAGAAAGGGGTCTCTACAGGAAGCCTGTTGAGACCGGACCCCACAAAGTGTTATGCATGTGACCAGGTAGGTCACTTTAAGAGGACCCCAAGTGCCCGAAGGGGACACAGCCACCCACCGGTGGACAGTCCAAAGTGTTGGCTAGTGTAGCGCTTGGGGAGGAGGGGTGCCCACAGGAGGGTGGGGATCCCGCAGAAATGACCCTTGTCTCACTCGGGGACAGTGAGATGGTCCCAGGAAACCAGGTGCCCCCTAACACAAAGAAATATAGCACCTGGGTGACCATTAATGGGAACAGGGTAGAGGCTCTCAGAGATACTGGAGCCAGTGTGACCTCAGTCCGGTGTCACCTGGTGTCTGAGAAGCAAGTAGTCCCAGGAGCATTCCACCAAGTAGTTGCTGTCGACAACTCTGAGCGCCAGTGTATGGTGGCGCAGGTTCCCTTTGAATGGGGGGGTCTCAGGTCCCTTGAGGGTGGTTGTGAGCCCTACCATGCCTGTAGATTGTCTGCTAGGAAACGACCTGGAGCAGTCCTCATGGAAGGAGGTTGAGCTCAGGTCTCACTTGGAGATGCTTGGGTTGCCAGAGTGGGCATGCGTGTCTACTCGGTCAATGGCAGCCAGAAAGGGTGATCAAGAGGACTTGGAGCCTGAAACAGTGGCCCAAGTCCCTGCCAAGAGAAAGGGCAGGGGCGCGGAAACCGGCCCCGAAGTTCCCACGGACCGGGAGGAGCGGACCTCGAGGGGACGCCCGGTGCCTACAGGGGAGCAGGTAGCCGAACTGGGAGACATCTCTGAGCTGACCCATTGGCAGCAAGAAGGGGGTCCCACCAGGGAGGAGTTCTGCAGGGAGCAGAGCGAGTGCCCTACTCTGGAGGGTCTGCGGCGGCAGGCTGCAGACCAGGCAGCTGGTAATCAGTCCGGGTCACATCTGATCTACTGGGAGAGTGGTCTCCTATACAGTGAGCCTAAGGTTGCTGAGCCTGGGTCAGCCCGTGTGCTGGTGGTACCCCAGCGCTTCAGGACCTTCCTACTGGGTCTGGCTCATGACGTGCCTTTGGCAGGACATTTGGGGCAGGACAAGACCTTTGACAGGCTTGTCACCCACTTCTTTTGGCCCCAAATGCGAAGGCAGTCAGATGCACACTGTAGGTCTTGCCAAACTTGCCAGGCAAGTGGTAAGAGTGGGAGGAAGGTCAAAGCTCCTCTCCAACCTTTTCCGGTTGTTGGAACACCCTTTGAAAGGGTAGGGATGGATATTGTGGGGCCACTGGATCCCAAGACAGCCATGGGCAACAGGTACATCCTGGTCTTGGTGGACCATGCCACCCGGTACCCGGAGGCAATCCCTCTCAGGACAACGACGGGCGCCAGTGGTGGGCCGGGCGTTAATGGGGATCTTTTCCCGTGTGGGATTCCCCAGAGAGGTGGTTTCTGATAGGGGGACCAATTTCATATCGAAGTATATGACATCCCTGTGGAAGGAGTGTGGTGTAACCTACAAGTTCACCACTCCTTACCACCCACAAGGAAACGGTCTGGTGGAGAGATTCAACCAGACCTTGAAAGGCATGATCAAGGGTCTAACAGAACCCATGAGGCGTAAGTGGGACGTCCTCTTGCCATGCCTACTCTTTGCATACAGGGAGGTGCCTCAGAAGTCTCTTGGGTACAGCCCCTTTGAGCTCCTGTATGGCCACCCTGTCAGAGGACCTCTGAGTTTGGTAAAGGAAGGCTGGGAGGCAGCTCCCAGGAAAACTCCCCAGGATGTATTTAGCTACATGCTGGCCTTTAGAAACCAAACTGCCCGCTTCAGGAAACTCGCTCAGGCGAACCTAGAAGCAAGCCAGGAAGAAATGAAGAGATGGTATGACCAGAATGCCACTCTGGTCGAATTTCAACCTGGGCAGAAAGTGTGGGTCATGGCCCCAGTGGCACCTTGTGCCTTGCAGGACAAGTGGACTGGGCCATATGAGGTAAAGGAGCGCAAAAGTGGCGTCACCTACCTGGTGGATTTGCAGGCTCCAAGGAACCCTTTGAGGGTCCTTCACGTGAACCGCCTCAAGCCCCACTTCGAGAGGTCCGAAGTGAGTATGCTCTTGGCGACAGATGATGGGGTGGAAGAGGAGAGCGAGCCTCTCCCTGACCTCCTGTCTACCAAGGAGCATGATGGGTCAGTAGAGGGTGTGATCCTCTCCCCTACTCTGACTCAGGAGCAGCAGGAGGACTGTCGCCAGTTGTTGGGACAGTTCGCCCCACTGTTCTCTCTGACCCCGGTGTTACTCACTGGTGTACCCATGACGTGGACACCGGTGACAGCCATCCTGTGAAGCACAAGATTTACAGGTTGACTGACCGGGTCAGAGCCAGCATCAAGGAGGAGGTCTCTAAGATGTTGGCGTTAGGGGTGATTGAGCCCTCCCACAGTCCTTGGGCCAGCCCAGTGGTCTTGGTCCCAAAGGCTGCGGCGCCCGGTGCCACTCCAGAACTCCGGTTTTGTGTGGACTACCGTGGGCTCAATGCCGTCACCAGGACTGACGCGCACCCCATCCCCAGAGCTGATGAGCTCATTGATCGGTTGGGAGCTGCCCGGTTCCTCAGCACGTTTGATTTAACGTCTGGGTACTGGCAGATTGCCTTAACCGATGGGGCCAAGGAGAGATCAGCATTCTCAACCCCAGAAGGTCATTACCAATTCCGGGTGATGCCCTTTGGGTTGAAGAATGCCCCTGCCACCTTTCAGAGGTTGGTCAATCAGGTGTTGGCTGGGCTGGAGGATTTCAGTGCCGCCTACCTGGATGACATTGCTGTGTTCAGTTCCAGCTGGGAAGAACATTTACAGCACCTTGAGAAAGTGTTGAGGGCTCTGCAAGGTGCAGGCCTCACGATCAAGGCCAGTAAGTGCCAGATCGGGCAGGGTTCTGTGGTGTACTTAGGACACCAGGTAGGAAGCGGCCAGGTGGCGCCCCTACAACCCAAGATTGACACCATTCTGGCTTAGGAACCCCCAAGACCCAGACAGAGGTGAGAGCCTTCTTAGGTCTCACCGGCTATTATAGGAGATTTGTTAAGGGCTATGGCACCATCGTTGCCCCCTTAACAGAGCTGACCTCTAAGAGGCAGCCCAGGAAAGTGATCTGGACTGAGTCCTGCCAGAAAGCTTTTGATGCCCTGAAGGCAGCCATGTGCACGGCGCCCGTGCTCAAGGCACCTGACTTCTCCAAGGAATTCGTCGTGCAGACTGACGCTTCAGAGCATGGTGTGGGAGCGGTGCTCTCACAGCTGAACGAAGAGGGCCTGGATCAGCCTGTAGTCTTCCTTAGCAGGAGACTACTTCCCAGGGAACAGAGGTGGAGTGCCATAGAAAGGAAGCTTTTGCTGTGGTCTGGGCGCTGAAGAAGTTGAGACCATACCTGTTTGGGACTCACTTCCGGGTTCAGACAGACCACAGGCCCCTCAGATGGTTGATGCAAATGAGGGCGAGAATCCAAAACTGCTGAGGTGGTCCATCTCCCTACAGGGAATGGACTTTACGGTGGAGCACCGTCCTGGTACAGAACACGCCAACGCAGATGGTCTGTCCAGGTTCTTCCGCCTTAGTGAAGAGAACTCCAATGGGGTTGGGTAGTTCTCCCTACTTTCAGCTGGAGGGGACATGTGTTAGACTTGGCATCTTTTGGCGTGTTTCCCCTGACTTTTTGCTTTCTGACCTCCCGGTTTTGACTCTGTTTTTGCTGGTGTAATGATTCTGCGCACTTTCCTCACTGCGGTCCAGTGGGAAAGTGCAAGTGCTCCTGTATAAAATGTGTTATGGATTGGTGTTTCCATGATTGGCCTATTTGGTTTATGTGTCAGTCCCTTGTAAAGTGCACTGCGAGTGCCAGGGCCTATAGACCAAATGCTGTTGGTGGGCTGCAGCACTGGATTGTGCCACCCACGCAAACAGCCCGTAAAGTGTAACTCGGGCCTGCCACCGCAGAGCCTGTGCGCAGCCTGGGGCTGCCATGTCGACTTGGCAAGTGCACACACTTGCAAGTCCCTAAACCTTCCCTTTGCTACATGTTAGTCACCCCTAAGGTAGGCCCAAGGTACCCCTGTGGGCAGGGTGCGGTGTATGCGAAAGGTAGGACATGCCCGGGTGTGTGCGGCATGTCCTGATAGTGAATTACAGCCTAGTTCGTTTTCACTATTGCAAGGCTACCTGTTCCCCCTAGGCCAGAACGGGCAGTTTTGATTATTACAGCTTATAATCCTAACTGACCCGGGAACATGGTAGAAATTCGAGTTTAGTATGCCTGGACTCAGAATGATAAAATGCAGCTTTTAGTGAAGTTGGTTTTAACATTCTGTGTTTGAAAATACCACTTTTAGAAAGTGGGTATTTTCTTGTCTAACCATCCAAGCCTGCCTCTGCGGGTTGTGTATTCCGTGTCTGGAATGTGAGTGACAGGGGCTGGGGGATGCCAGGAGACAGGGTGAGTCAGCGCAGGGCTGAATAGCCAGATCGACCTGTAGATGGGTGGGAGGGGTCGCACCTGGGCCCTGAATAGGACAGTGCCTTCCCTCCACAATGCTGGCTCCACCTCCTGTGGTGCGTCTGATGTCCCTGGCCTACTCACTGAAAGAAGGGACGGAGACTTGTCAACAAAGTGCTCCAGAACTGGTTTGGACTAGGCAAAGGCCTCTCTGCCTTCAGAGAACAAAGGAATTTGGGATATAAATATTGGGGCCCTGACCCCATGAATTTAGATCTCGCTGGAATCAAGGAACCTGCCAAGGCGAAGAGCTGGAAGAGCTGCCAGGAGGAGTACTGCCCCTTTGCTGTGTTGTTGCTTTGTTGGGTTGGCCTGCAGCTGCTGCTTCTGCCTTGGGCAGTGAAAGGACTGGACTGAACTTTCTACAAACTTGTGCTGAGTATCTCCAAGGGCCAGGAACCGAGCTGGCCTCCTGTTAAGAAGTCTCAGGGACTACAAAGACTTCACAAGCCTCTGGGTACCGCTTCTGGAGCAGCTGTTTCAGTCGCCACAGAGGAAGGGAACTGCAACCGACTCCGTCAGCCGAATCCATCCCTGGCCGGTGACCTGTTTGCACCGCAGACCGCATCGCCCCGCTTCGCATCGCAACCCTGGTCTCACCGTGGCGGCGTCCGACGCCGCCAACATCGAGCCGCTGCTTGCACCGTGACCTGTGGGCACCGCAGTTCGCATCGCATCGCTTCACTGGGCCAGCCGGACCAGACCGACACTGTCGCTGCAACTGGCTCAAGAGTCGAGACCGCACCGCATTTGGGGCACCGCTCGCACGTCTGCGGCGCACCGCTCCGACTCGCACCGCTGTCCGACGCCAGCTCCCGCACTCCGGCTAGGTCGCCTGCATCGCAACCTGTCAGCACCGCATCGAGCATCGTCTCACCCTGCATCGCACGCCTTGGACTCACCGACTCCGTCTGCACGACGCTCATCGAGCCGCTGCCTGCACCGCATCGAGGGACACCGCACCTTGCATCGCTCCGTCTTGCACCGCAACCGCGACGAACGCCGACCGGCTCGTACACTCCGTACCAGCCACAACGAGAAAGGTACTGTGACCGAGTCTGTTCACGACTCTGCTGGCCCGTATCGGCGCGGTCGGCTGGAACTGTTAGACTCTGTGGTTTTCAGCATCACGGTAGGCTCGGACGGAGCTACCGACTCGTACTGAACTTTGCTTTTGTGCTATTCCTGCAAAGAAGAAGTTACCTTATCAAGTATTCATTTTAAAGTACAGTATTGTGGATTTTTGTCGTAATTGGTCTTGTCTTGAGTATATAAAATATTGGTTATTTTTCTAAACTGGTGTGGTGTCCGTTTGTAGTGCTTACACTGTATTACTGTTGGTTATGTGCAAATGCTTTACACACTGCCTCTGAATTAAGCCTGACTGCTCGTGCCAAGCTACCACGAGGGTGAGCAGGGGTTACTTCACGAGTGTAACAACCCTTACCCTGACTAGGAAGAAGGGTCCCTACTTGGACAAAGGTGCAAGCCCTTGCCAACTAGAGATCCCATTTCTAACACTGGTGTTTTCTGTTTCCATTACACTGGTGTCCACTGTTCAGGTTGTTGCCAGCACCAAGCACTCCGTGCGGGCTGGCTTATACTCACCCACACACATCCAGCACAGGCTTCACTGTACATGTGGCCCTGCCAATAAAGGGGCCGGGCGCACGTGCCCGTAGCCAGTTCAACATGATATGTGCATGTGTCCCTGTGGTCTTGTTGTATGCATGGGGGCCCTGGGCCCTACGACATTACATTGTGCTGTGTACAGCGGACGCAGACATGTCAATGCAGGCAGGGGCCTAGAACCTGGACATGTAGCTTTGTCGTCACCCACTCAATTCGTAAGGGAGTGGACTGTGCCGTTGTACGCAGAGCCAACGTGGGTGTGTGAATGATATGTGCGTGCCCCTGGGCGTGGTTCTGTAGTGGGTATGTGAATCTGTATGTGTCTCTATGGCAGTGTGGGTCTCCTTTGTGGGGTGTAGGTGGTCCCTGAAGGGTATTGGACACCCACGTATGTGCTCTAGTTCGCATTCCATGGGTTGGGCAACACCCGCACCTGTTGGGCCACCTCCCATTGGGGTGCCATGTGTGGGTCGGTGATGTATTGTGAGCCAGCTGTGCTTGCGTGTGCTTCCTGCTGTGTGGTCTGTAGCAGGCTCTGTGTTCTCCTCTGAGTAGCTCGGCTGCCCGGGTCCTGGTGGTGGGTTGCGTGGGGTATCCATGGGCTGTTGTAGGGTGTGCGGTGTCGATGGTGTGGTGGTCCTCTCCGGCATCGCAGATGTGTTGTCTTCTGTGCTCTGCTGGAGGTATTGTGTGCCCCTCTGCAATGTGCAGGGAGATGCATGTTGACATTGTGTTGCAATGTATGTTGGCACATTGTTCTGGTTTACATGCAGACTGTCTGGCAATGTACATTGTGACTGTTTGGGAGGTGCTGGATTCTTCTGTGGGACAGTGTACATTTGGACTACATGACGGATGTGAGGTCGTACGCGTACATTTCCATTTCACACTTTCCAGCCCTGTCCGGTGTAAGTTGGCGGGGTATGCCCAGGCGTGGGTCCCTTGCTCCCTCTGCCACTGGATTCAAGCAAGCCTGGCTGATGACGGCTGGAATGCCAGAAACCGGTCCTAGGATGCTTGTTTCCGGTCCAGGAAGACATGGCTTGGCAGTTCGGGCTGGACTGTTCCCATGAGGCACAGGGTCAGACTGATTTGCATATGGCCATGTCTGAACTGGGGTGGTGGAGTGAGCTAAAGAATGATGATGGATTAAACCCAGATCAGTTGACTGGGGGTGAGTGTTTGATTGGCTCAAACGTTCCGTCCATCATCCCTTTTGTATCGCTTTGTTCGCCCCTAAGTTGGCGGGGGTATGCCCAGACGTGGGTCCCTTGCTCCCTCTGCCACTGGATTCAAGCAAGCCTGGCTGATGACGGCTGGAATGCCAGAAACCGGTCCTAGGATGCTTGTTTCCGGTCCAGGGAAGACATGGCTTGGCAGTTCGGGCTGGACTGTTCCCATGAGGCACAGGGTCAGACTGATTTGCATATGGCCATGTCTGAACTGGGGTGGTGGAGTGAGCTAAAGAATGATGATGGATTAAACCCAGATCAGTTGACTGGGGGTGAGTGTTTGATTGGCTCAAGCGTTCCGGTCCATCATCCCCTTTGTATCGCTTTGTTCGCCCTTAGTTGGCGGGGGTATGCCCAGACGTGGGTCCCTTGCTCCCTCTGCCACTGGATTCAAGCAAGCCTGGCTGATGACGGCTGGAATGCCAGAAACCGGTCCTAGGATGCTTGTTTCCGGTCCAGGGAAGACATGGCTTGGCAGTTCGGGCTGGACTGTTCCCATGAGGCACAGGGTCAGACTGATTTGCATATGGCCATGTCTGAACTGGGGTGGTGGAGTGAGCTAAAGAATGATGATGGATTAAACCCAGATCAGTTGACTGGGGGTGAGTGTTTGATTGGCTCAAGCGTTCCGTCCATCATCCCCTTTTGTATCGCTTTGTTCGCCCTAAGTTGGCGGGGTATGCCCAGACGTGGGTCCCTTGCTCCCTCTGCCACTGGATTCAAGCAAGCCTGGCTGATGACGGCTGGAATGCCAGAAACCGGTCCTAGGATGCTTGTTTCCGGTCCAGGGAAGACATGGCTTGGCAGTTCGGGCTGGACTGTTCCCATGAGGCACAGGGTCAGACTGATTTGCATATGGCCATGTCTGAACTGGGGTGGTGGAGTGAGCTAAAGAATGATGATGGATTAAACCCAGATCAGTTGACTGGGGGTGAGTGTTTGATTGGCTCAAACGTTCCGTCCATCATCCCCTTTTGTATCGCTTTGTTCGCCCTAAGTTGGCGGGGGTATGCCCAGACGTGGGTCCCTTGCTCCCTCTGCCACTGGATTCAAGCAAGCCTGGCTGATGACGGCTGGAATGCCAGAAACCGGTCCTAGGATGCTTGTTTCCGGTCCAGGGAAGACATGGCTTGGCAGTTCGGGCTGGACTGTTCCCATGAGGCACAGGGTCAGACTGATTTGCATATGGCCATGTCTGAACTGGGGTGGTGGAGTGAGCTAAAGAATGATGATGGATTAAACCCAGATCAGTTGACTGGGGGTGAGTGTTTGATTGGCTCAAACGTTCCGTCCATCATCCCCTTTGTATCGCTTTGTTCGCCCTAAGTTGGCGGGGTATGCCCAGACGTGGGTCCCTTGCTCCCTCTGCCACTGGATTCAAGCAAGCCTGGCTGATGACGGCTGGAATGCCAGAAACCGGTCCTAGGATGCTTGTTTCCGGTCCAGGGAAGACATGGCTTGGCAGTTCGGGCTGGACTGTTCCCATGAGGCACAGGGTCAGACTGATTTGCATATGGCCATGTCTGAACTGGGGTGGTGGAGTGAGCTAAAGAATGATGATGGATTAAACCCAGATCAGTTGACTGGGGGTGAGTGTTTGATTGGCTCAAACGTTCCGTCCATCATCCCCTTTTGTATCGCTTTGTTCGCCCTAAGTTGGCGGGGTATGCCCAGACGTGGGTCCCTTGCTCCCTCTGCCACTGGATTCAAGCAAGCCTGGCTGATGACGGCTGGAATGCCAGAAACCGGTCCTAGGATGCTTGTTTCCGGTCCAGGGAAGACATGGCTTGGCAGTTCGGGCTGGACTGTTCCCATGAGGCACAGGGTCAGACTGATTTGCATATGGCCATGTCTGAACTGGGGTGGTGGAGTGAGCTAAAGAATGATGATGGATTAAACCCAGATCAGTTGACTGGGGGTGAGTGTTTGATTGGCTCAAACGTTCCGTCCATCATCCCCTTTTGTATCGCTTTGTTCGCCCTAAGTTGGCGGGGGTATGCCCAGACGTGGGTCCCTTGCTCCCTCTGCCACTGGATTCAAGCAAGCCTGGCTGATGACGGCTGGAATGCCAGAAACCGGTCCTAGGATGCTTGTTTCCGGTCCAGGGAAGACATGGCTTGGCAGTTCGGGCTGGACTGTTCCCATGAGGCACAGGGTCAGACTGATTTGCATATGGCCATGTCTGAACTGGGGTGGTGGGAGTGAGCTAAAGAATGATGATGGATTAAACCCAGATCAGTTGACTGGGGGTGAGTGTTTGATTGGCTCAAACGTTCCGTCCATCATCCCCTTTTGTATCGCACTGCAGTGGTTGCAGCACCAACACCATCGGACTTGGGCCCTGCGTTGGTGCCGGCCCCCCTGAGTCAGACACCCTCCACTGCAGTTGCCGGCACACTCCTGCACTCACCTCACCTTCCCTGCCTCCTTCTGACATCCCCTGATCCTGTCCCTGCGGTGCCTGGCCTGCCCCTCATATGCCCCTCCAAGGGGATGTCCCCTGTCGGTACCTGTGCAGGCAAGCAATTGGTGACAAGTTGTCACATATCACCCTGTTGGGACTGTGTATTTGGACTGGACATTGGCCGTAGTTAATTTTGGACTTTTGATTTCAGTTGCACACTTGCTGAATAAAGCCTCTTTTTGTTTACTTGTGGTTAATCTTTGGTGGTACATGATGTAGATGTGTAGAATCATGCATTTGCTGTTGTAATTGTGTTCAGATCAGGTAAATGAAGTTTTGCTGTGATGGGCTCCATGTGATTCATGGGATATGTGTCCTAATCTCAGTCTGGATCTATAGCATCCCTTGCTGCAGTCTGAGGGTGTAATGTTCAGCATTTGACACAGGGATGTACGCTTTAGCATTTGTAGATTACCATCTTTGTCCTACACTGTTGCACATCTGTTGGGCTTACCACTGTCTAATGTTCCTAGTACCCTGACTGTGTGCCCGTCTCCACTGGACATGCAGTTTTGCACATCAATTTTGGAGGACTCATCTGTGTATACAGTACAACTGGATTGCCACGTGTTTTGGGTGTATGCAGATGACTGACGGACACTCCCGTACCCAGGCTGATGTGAGCAGAGGCTTCTGTGTGTTGTAGTTGTTGACTCACTGATGGAGTGTCCTGCTGATATGTTTGAGTCGTGCACAGACAAGATTTGGCACAGTGGACCTTCCACAGGAGTGGAGTGCCCTCATGGCTGTGTGTAATCTGGTGACATTGCGTGTGCCCGTGTTGTGTGTTGTGTGAGCATGTCTGTGCATGTTCCCTTCCCTTTTCATACACAGGCTGTGTCCCTAGGGATGTTCCTGTTTGTGATGCTTGCAGAGTTGGTATGTGTTCATCCAGCATCTTGGACCTGGTTTCTCCGTGATGTGGGTGCATGGCAAACTGATGTTCATGAGGTTGTCATCCCAGGTTGTCTTTGTTGTCAGGGCTGGGGATGTGGGCAAACGCTGATGGGACACATTCAGGATTCCCTTGGCACTTGTTGTTTACACAAGTAATGTGATTTTGAATTTGTGGTAGCTTTCAGTGATTGTGACGCGTTGTGTGTGTAGACTGCTGCTACTCCTCAGGGTCAGAGCTGCAATGTTGGAAGTTGTGTATGTGTGTTCTTTGTGTCTCACCTTGGCTTCTTCGTTGGTGTGTGACTATGGCCAGGATCCCATTGTTTGTGGTGGATTTCACATCATGCGCATGTACGGCGTACTGTGCTGTGTGTCATACATAGACGCAGTCATGTTGAGTGGGCATATGTGATGGGTTTCTGCACCTTAGTTCCCCCCACCACCCCTGGGATTGTCATGGGTGCATGTGCAATGTCACCAGTCCATGTGAGCTTCACTGCTGCACATTGGTGGAGATCAGGGTGTGTGGTGTTGAGTGTGCAAATGTGAGTTGTTGCACGGCTGAGACCACTACCTCCATATTGGCCTTGGCTGGCAGGCCCTGCTGATTGATTGGAGCTTGTGTAGGTGTGATGGTAGTTTGTAGCTGAGGACACATGGCTGTGGTTCACAGTGTGATCAACATCTACCTTTGTCATCACAGTGGAATTGTCATGCAGGCTAGTGTCTGCACAATGTGGGGTCCCTGGGGTAGTGCTGTGGTGGGTGTGTCTCTTGCTGTGTTAGTTGCTGTTCCTACAAGCTTGTGTGACATGTGTAATTTGGGCTCCCTCTCATCTAACAATGCCAGATTGCCCACATAGGGTAATCCAATCCATGAGTTACTTGTGTGTGGCACTGTATACACATCTGTGTAATTGGGATTCAGGCCTCCTCATGTGTTGTGTGGTTGCCTGGGGACACTGGCACACACCCCCATCACCTGTTGTGTTTGATATGCAGTGTGAGTCTGCCTGTTTGTGTTAGTGCATTTGCATCACTGCATTGGCATTTCTGTAGTGTGCCATTGGCTGTATGTTGTTTGTTGATTTTCCCCTGCTCTCCCTGGGACTCCTGGGTCATCAGTCAGCACAATGATCATGGTTTGTATGTCCCATTGCTGCCATGGTATGGTATTTGTTCACCTGACATCGACAGTCTCCACAGGTTATATACATTTGTGTGTCAATAGGTGCAGATATGTGGGTCAGCATCATGATGGTCACTTCTGTCATTGTGTAATTGGCTGATTGTTGGCAATGTGGTCCCCCATGTGTGATGTTTGTATGCACATGGCCAAAACGATGTTTCTGTGTCACTGCACTGTTAGCCTCGCCCAATCTATGTTGCAATGGGACACAAGCACTACTATGCCACCAGATGTTTTAGTTGTTGTGTGACCAGGATTCATCCATACAGTTTGTCTTTGGCAGCTTTTACCATGCCTACACTTACCTTATGATCACCGTGGTGATGGTGCTTTGGGCCCCATTGCCACACTGATCAAAAGGTGCATCAGCCATGGACCCCACACTTACCTTTTGGTGACTGTGGTGATGGTGCTTTAGGCCCCATTGCCACACTGATCAAAAGGTGCATCAGCCATGGACCCCACACTTACCTTTTGGTGACTGTGGTGATGGGGCTTTGGGCCCCATTGCCACAGTGGCCATGGTCGAGCTTGTATTGTGGAGGCCACACACTTTTATGTGTCACACATGTGATAGTGGGTTACATTGTATGTTCATTGTCATGTTTTGTGTTGTTGGCATTTGACATGGACTACACACGCTTGACATGTTGTTTGGGTGGATGTAATTTTCTGTGATTCCTTATGTGGGAGTATGCTGGTTGTGTCATGCATTACCCGTCCTATGGGTAGGGGTGGTGGTAGTGGTAGGCATCCAGCCCCCCATGAGTAGAGGTGGTAGTAGTGATAGGCATCCAGCACCCCATGGGTGGGGGTGGTAGTAGTGGTAGGCATCCAGCCCCCCATGGGTGGGGGTGGTAGTAGTGATAGGCATCCAGCCCCACATGAGTGGGGGTGGTAGTAGTGATGGGCATCCAGCCCCCTATGGGTAGGGGTGGTAGTAGTGGTAGGCATCCAGCACCCCATGAGTAGAGGATGGTAGTAGTGATAGGCATCCAGCCCCCCATGGGTGGGGGTGGTAGTAGTGATAGGCATCCAGCCCCCATGAGTAGGGGTGGTAGTGGTGGCAGGCATCCAGCCCCCCATGGGTAGGGGATGGTAGTAGTGATAGGCATCCAGCCCCCTATGAGTAGAGGTGGTAGTAGTGGTAGGCATCCAGCACCCCATGAGTGGGGATGGTAGTAGTGGTGGGCATCCAGGCCCCCATGGGTGGAGGTGGTAGTAGTGATAGGCATCTGGCACCCCATGAGTAGGGGTGGTAGTGGTGGTAGGCATCCAGCCCCCCATGGGTAGAGGTGGTAGTAGTGATAGGCATCCAGCACCCCATGAGTGGAGGTGGTAGTAGTGGTAGGCATCCTGCCACCCATGGGTAGAGGTGGTAGTAGTGACAGGCATCCAGCCCCCCATGGGTAGAGGTGGTAGTAGTGACAGGCATCTGGCACCCCATGAGTAGGGGTGGTAGTGGTGGTGGGCATCCAGCCCCCCATGGGTAGAGGTGGTAGTAGTGGTAGGCATCTGGCACCCCCTGAGTAGGGGTGGTAGTGGTGGTGGGCATCCAGCCCCCCATGGGTAGAGGTGGTAGTAGTGACAGGCATCCAGCCCCCATGGGTAGAGGTGGTAGTAGTGACAGGCATCTGGCACCCCATGAGTAGGGGTGGTAGTGGTGGTGGGCATCCAGCCCCCCATGGGTAGAGGTGGTAGTAGTGACAGGCATCTGGCACCACATGAGTAGGGGTGGTAGTGGTGGTGGGCATCCAGCCCCCATGGGTAGAGGTGGTAGTAGTGACAGGCATCCAGCCCCCCATGGGTAGAGGTGGTAGTAGTGGTAGGCATCTGGCACCCCCTGAGTAGGGGTGGTAGTGGTGGTGGGCATCCAGCCCCCATGGGTAGAGGTGGTAGTAGTGACAGGCATCCAGCCCCCCATGGGTAGAGGTGGTAGTAGTGGTAGGCATCTGGCACCCCCTGAGTAGGGGTGGTAGTGGTGGTGGGCATCCAGCCCCCATGGGTAGAGGTGGTAGTAGTGACAGGCATCCAGCACCCCATGGGTAGGGGTGGTAGTAGTGGTGGGCATCTGGCACCCCCTGAGTAGGGGTGGTAGTGGTGGTGGGCATCCAGCCCCCCATGGGTAGAGGTGGTAGTGGTGGTAGGCATCCAGCCCCCATGGGTAGAGGTGGTAGTAGTGGTAGGCATCTGGCACCCCCTGAGTAGGGGTGGTAGTGGTGGTGGGCATCCAGCCCCCATGGGTGGAGGTGGTAGTAGTGATAGGCATCTGGCACCCCCTGAGTAGGGGTGGTAGTGGTGGTGGGCATCCGGCACCCCATGGGTAGGGGTGGTAGTGGTGGTAGGCATCCAGCCCCCCATGGGTAGGGGTGGTAGTAGTGGTAGGCATCTGGCACCCCCTGAGTAGGGGTGGTAGTGGTGGTGGGCATCCAGGCCCCTATGTGTATATGTGGCATTGGTGATGGCCATCCCGCCCCTATGGTGCTGCTGTTGCTGGTGTAAGTAATTTCTGCATCCCTCTGTGTGTGTGTGTGATATGTCGGGTACGTGTAGTTTGTTTTTGTTGTTGGTGTCTGACTTACCTTCTGCGCCGTACGCGTCCGTGCCTGTTCCGGTAATAGATGTAGAATATTGGTAGGATCGGCACGATGGGATTCATGGTTGGTTCGTCTCGTTCGTCTTTCTCTTTGCTTCGCCTTGTCCTCGTCGCTGGCGTGTTCGTCTCGTAGCCGTGGATCATCTTGTGGCGCGAATCGGAGCTTATGTGCGCCTCTCCCGGATACTTTGACGTGCCGTGCGTAGCGACGGGTTCGGCGCGTACGGAAAGCGCATCGTACTTGTCCGGCCGGACGGGGCTGCATTTTGGCTTCCGTGCGACTCGATTTTGCGTTTCCGGATCCGCCTCGGTCGGAGAACAGGACCTGTATTGGGTGAGTACGACTGGGTCGGGATTTGGGCAGTTGTGCGCATCGTACTTGCTCGTTCGGACGTATGTGCGAATCGGTCGGGAAACAGGCATTCGCCTGGCTTTTTCCCCGGCCGAATGGTATTAGGTGCGCCTCTGACCGGGATCGGAATCGACCCCAAAGTGTTCACAATGAGTACTATTACATTAGTGTTCAATTGCTTACGTATTATGACATTCTACTGGAACAATGTTTCATTTGTATTCTACATTGTGCTCTATTCGTTTAACATTTATTTCTCTGATCCTTTGGATTTGGGTCCTCTACTGTTCTCTTTCGCTTAACACAATTCACTCACATCTCATTGTTTAGACAGTGAAGGTTATGTTTCGTACTAAACTTTGTCATTTCTTGGGTGGGTTTTATGTGTTGTTACTTCTGTTTTCTGTTACAGGTTCTTGTTTGCTGATGTTTAAACTTTATTTTTATACTCGACTGCCAGTTGGGTAACTTCTTGCTGTATGTGGTTTTTTCTTAGGAAAATATAATGGATACTTTTAACATGACACTAACGTTATCATTGAGAGGCTTTTACGTTAGGACCCTCTTATACTTGTCGTATTAGCGGCATGAAACTGCCTAATAAGAGTCGGTCATGAGACCATGTTATATATGCGTCTATACTAATGGAATACGATAGATGCTGGTAAGCTGTGGCTAGAAACTCTACTTGATTGCAGGATTAGTGGAGCACTTAGCTCGCTTCCTGTTGCTTATTTAAACGTTGTTTTGCGTTGCTTTCCAGTTAACTATGGGACTATCATATGCCCTCATTATAGTTTACATTTTCACTTAATTGTTTGATAACTGAGGTTTTACGATGTGTTTATCTCATGGCTTACTGAAGACCCATTTTGGTGTCCTAAACCATATTGGATGATCTGATTTATTTTTTCATTTTTGTGCTCTGTTTTATTAATAGTTTTGGGGATTGCATTTTTTGGACTGACATTTCACTAACCAGGACTTCAGCTGTGAAATTGTGTTATTTTATTTTATTATGTTAATGTTTGGGCAATGTTAATTTTTGGCTCTTTCTGCTTAATTTATTGTAGGTATATATATATTTGTCATATATGTATATAATGTATATACATATTTTTATAGGTGGTAGAAAAGTGTTTGTTTATTTAAAATAATGTTGGTTATGTTGCACTCGTATATTTGTTTTGAAATATTTCATCATAGTAAAATTTAATTATCAACTCGAATTTGTCTTTTGAATTTTTTTATTCAGATAAGTATTTTAAATCTACTTTAATAATATTTAGAAATAAATATTAATAAAGTATGTGTGTTTGTGTTTTAGTGAGGTTAAATGGGGTTGTTGATTAGTGCATTGTTTACAGTTGGGTTCTTCCCACTGAGGGGTCGATTCCGATCTCGTCCGGAAGCGCACCGAATACGATTCGTCCGGAAAAAATACGAGCCCAACGCGTTTTTCCCGACGGATTCGAACAGTCGTCCGAGCGAGCAAGTACGCTGCACATTACTGCTAAAATTCCGAGCGAGCCGTACATACCCATTCCATCTCCAGTTCCCCGACCGAGCTGGATCCGGAAACGCCGATTCGAGTCGCACGGAAGTAAATACACAGCACCTTCGGCCGGAGAAGTACGATGCGCAATCCGTACGCGCCGAACTGGTCGCTACGTCCGGCACGTCAGAGCATCCGGGAGAGCCGCACATAAGCTCCGATTCGCGCCACAAGACGATCCACGGCTACGAGACGAACAAGCCAGCTACGAGTACGAGTCGAAGCCACGAGAAACCCGAACGAGACGAACCAACCATGAATCCCATCGCGCAGGTCCTACGAATACTCTACATCTATTACCGGAACCGGTACGGACGCGTACGGCGCAGACGGTAAGTCAAACACCCACTACACAAACAAACAACACGTACCCGACATATGTCACACACACCTATGGATGCAGAAATGACGTACACTAGCAACAGCAGAACCATAGGGGCGGGATGGCTATCACCAATGCCATACACACCCATAGGGGCCTGGATGCCTACCACTACCACCACCCCTACTCATGGGGGGCTGGATGCCTACCACTACCACCACCCCTACTCAGGGGGGGCTGGATGCCTGTCACTACCACCACCCCTACTCAGAGGGGGCTGGATGCCTGTCACTACCACCACCCCTACTCATGGGGTGCTGGATGCCTGTCACTACTACCATCCCCACTCATAGGGGAATTGATGCCTACCACTACCACCACCCCTACTCATGGGGGGCTGGATGCCTACCACTACCACCACCCCTACTCATGGGAGCATGGATGCCTACCACCACCACCACCCCTACTCAGGGGGGGCTGGATGCCTACCACTACCACCACCCCTACTCAGGGGGCTGGATGCCTGTCACTACCACCACCCCTACTCATGGGGTGCTGGATGCCTGTCACTACTACCATCCCCACTCATAGGGGAATTGATGCCTACCACTACCACCACCCCTACTCATGGGGGGCTGGATGCCTACCACTACCACCACCCCTACTCATGGGGGCCTGGATGCCTACCACCACCACCACCCCTACTCAGGGGGGCTGGATGCCTACCACTACCACCACCCCTACTCAGGGGGGGCTGGATGCCTACCACTACCACCACCCCTACTCATGGGGTGCTGGATGCCTGTCACTACTACCATCCCCACTCATAGGGGAATTGATGCCTGCCACTACCACCACCCCTACCATGGGGGGCTGGATGCCTACCACTACCACCACCCCTACTCAAGGGGGCTGGATGCCTACCACTACCACCACCCCTACTCATGGGGGCCTGGATGCCTACCACTACCACCACCCCTACTCATGGGGGCCTGGATGCCTACCACTACCACCACCCCTACTCAGGGGGGCTGGATGCCTACCACTACCACCACCCCTACTCATGGGGGCCTGGATGCCTCACCCACCACCCCTACTCAGGGGGGCTGGATGCCTACCACTACCACCAGCCCTACTCAGGGGGGCTGGATGCCTGTCACTACCACCATCCCCTACTCATGGGGGCTGGATGCCTACCACTACCACCACCCCTACTCATGGGGGCCTGGATGCCTACCACTACCACCACCCCTACTCATGGGGGCCTGGATGCCTACCACTACCACCACCCCTACTCATGGGGGCCTGGATGCCTACCACTACCACCACCCCTACTCATGGGGGCCTGGATGCCTACCACTACCACCACCCCTACTCATGGGGGCCTGGATGCCTACCACCACCACCACCCCTACTCATGGGGGGCTGGATGCCTACCACCACCACCACCCCTACTCAGGGGGGGCTGGATGCCTACCACTACCACCCCCCCTACTCAGGAGGGGCTGGATGCCTACCACTACCACCACCCCTACTCAGGGGGGCTGGATGCCTGTCACTACCACCACCCCTACTCATGGGGGCTGGATGCCTACCACTACCACCACCCCTACTCATGGGGGCTGGATGCCTACCACTACCACCACCCCTACTCAGGGGGGCTGGATGCCTATCACTACTACCATCCCCTACTCATAGGACGAGTAATGCATGACACAACCAGCATACTCCAACATAATGGAATGTCAGCAAAAGACATCCCCCCAACATCATGACAAGAGTGTGTAGTCTGTGTCAAATGCCTACAACATTGAACATGACATTAAACATACAATGTGACCCCCTATCACATGTGTCACACAAAAATGTGTGTGGCCTTCACAATGCAAGCAGACCATGACCACTGTGGGAATGGGGTCTAAACCCCCATCATCACAGTGACCAAAAGGTAAGTGTGGGGTCCATAGCTGAAGCACATTTTGAACATTGTGGCAATGGGGACTAAACCCCCATCATCACAGTGACCAAAAGGTAAGTGTGGGGTCCATAGCTGGAGCACATTTTGAACATTGTGGCAATGGGGTCCAAACCCCCTTCATCACAGTGACCAAAAGGTAAGTGTGGGGTCCATAGCTGGAGCAGATTTTGAACATTGTGGCAATGGGGTCCAAACCCCCATCATCACAGTGACCAAAAGGTAAGTGTCAGAGCGCCACTTCCTCGGAGTCTGTATGTTGCTCTATGAGCCCACCTCTCGGTACCTCCAATTCAGGATGCTATTACAGCACTGAAAGTTAGAGTGACCAAGTGGGGGAAGGGTTTGAGGAAAGGAACAGCTGGGAAGGAGACCTGTAAAACAAATAAATACACATACAAACAATAACAATTAGCATATATAATTCTCAGATGCTGGACTCTGCTATGCGGAGTCTTGTAGGCTAAAGAGTCTATATAGACTTTATCACGAGCCCGTGATACCAGTTATACAGGAAAGACACTTCCAAGGAATGTGTTACTAATCACACTTTCTTATTAGCAATAGTTCAACAATGTTCAGTAGCATATGCTCATAGTTTTGACACAATATACAAATGAGCCCCAAAGCAGCTTGCTTGAGCGCTTGAAAAGACAACATGCAAATGACCTCCAAAGGGCTAGTCCGAGCGTTCCACATACACTATGCCAAATGAGCCCAGAACACTTGTCCCTATGCTCGACAACTCAATATGCAAAAATGAGCCCAGAGCTCTAGATTGTAATCGCTGGTACCTAATGCTCAACAACACAATGTTCAAATGAGTTCCAAAGCGCACGATCAAAAGTGTGAGTGTAATCATACAATAGTCAAAATGAGTTCCAGAGCGCACAATCGTATGCTTGCCAAATACAGCATGCAAAATGAGCCCCAAAGCGCACGATCGTATGTCTGCCAAATACAGAATGCAGCAAATAAGCTCCAAAGCACAATCGGATCCCAACAATGTTCAAAATGAGTATCACAAATAAAGAGCAGAAATGAAGATTCTCTGTTGCCTTCAAAACAACAGAGACTTACCTGCAAGCCCAAGATAAAAAGGAATGAACTCATGAGTCTGCAGAAGAGACCAGAGGCTACTCCCACTGGCAGGATTCCAGAATAGTGGGCAACGCCCAATGGGGTGTGTCTCCTTTTATAGACAGACCACACCCATAGGCAACCACACCCAAAGTGACTGCTGTGTGGGGATTCTGGGCACGACCACACCCATGGGCAGACCACACCCAAAGTGACTGCTGTGTGGGGATTCTGGGATATGTAGTCCCCTATAGCTACATCCAGCAGAAAGAAAAGGAAAACATATAAAGGAAAATGGACAATGAAAGGAAAATACAAAGAAAACATATTGCAGTGCTCAATGTACACTTGCAGAACACCGCAGCCACCATCTAGCAACAGGAAAATGTAGTTTCCCACATCGTACCACAGTGGGGGCGGGCCCTAGAATGCGCGCCACAGAGGCGACGCTAACAGTACTCCCCCTCCCAAGCGCGTTCTAGGGCCCGGCTTTGAAGGATGGAGAAGATGAAAGCGTCGAAGAAGACGAGGTGCATGCACATCCCGAGCAGGCACCCAGGAGTCATTTTCCGGACCGTAACCTTTCCAGGATACCAAATACCACACAGAGTTGTTCCGTCGTTTAGCGTCTAGAATGGTCTTCACCTCATACTCCCGGTCTCCGTGAACCAATAGCGGGGAAGGACAAGGGCGGCACCGTTGAGGGGCCTTTTTTAACAAGGAAGTGTGAAATACAGGATGAATACGCAAAGTGTGAGGTAAGGCCAACTTTAAGTGACCGGATACACCTGTTTTATCACACGATAAGGGCCTATAAATTTAGGATGGAACATGTGCTTATGTTTGAAGGCGATATGTTTGGTGGAGAGCCACACCTTCTCACCTGGTTGATATATTGGACCAAGACAATGACGTTTGTCATATTGTTGTTTATAGCGTTGTCTTGGCTTTCTCCAGATGGCTATATATTTGCGATTGAGTCCGCTGAACGTCTTGCAACGTAGTTTGTATGGCAGGAGTACTGTCCATTGTAGTAGGTATGGTGATTGGCAAGGTATGTGGATGATGACCATATAGACCAAAAAAAGAGTAGTACCTGTGGATGAATGATAAGCAGTTATTATAGGCTAACTCCGCTAACCAAAGAAGATTCACCCAAGAGTTGACTGCTTCATCAGCATAGCAACGGAGATATTGTTTTAGCGTCTGATTCAAGCGCTCCGTCTGACCATCAGTTTGTGGGTGATGACTCGTGGACAATGTGGATGAAACATTAACTGGTTAACTGCTTAGAACGTTCCGCGCCAGTGCGGAACGTTCTATTAAGCGGGCGGGGCCGCATCGGCCAACGGACGTGCGCAGCACTACCGAGGTAGTGCTCGCGGCGGCCGTTGGCCGACAGAAGCACTTAACGGGTTAAGTGCCTTACACCATGTCTGCCAAAATTGGGAGGTGAATTGCGACCCCCTATCGGAAAGGATGATTTTTGGAAGGCCGTGTAAACGTACCACATGTTGCAACAGAAGGGTCGCTAATTGGCTAGACGTAGGTAAACCTGTACAAGCAATGAAATGCGCGTATTTTGTTAGACTATCCACTACAACCAGAATGACTGTACAACGTTGCACCTTTGGTAGACCAACAATGAAATCAAGAGTGATATGTTCCCATGGTTTCATAGGAGTCTGAAGTGGTTGTAATAATCCTCTAGGTCTTGAGTGATCCGCTTTATTTCTAGCACATGTATCACAGGCAGTCACCATAGTTCGGATGTCCTTGCTAAGAGTTGGCCACCAAAAGTATCTCTTTACCAACTCCACAGTTTTTGGAACTCCAGGGTGTCCGGCTACAGGATTATCATGCAACCATTGAAAAACCTTTTTCTGTAAATTTAGGGTGGGAATGTATAAGCAATCCTCATGTAAAGGTAATCCCTGTTTGATTGCACGCTTGGGGTTATCCTTGAGCCATTGTTGCCAATCTGTTACCTTAAAGGCATCTCGAACTTGATCAAAAAATAGTTCTGTTTCTGTCACACAAATCACCTTTGAGGGCGTTATAATGGCTTGAGGAGGTCCTGTATTGGGCACGAGCGAAGAATCTTGTCGTGAAAGAGCATCAGCTTTTCGATTGTCAGATCCAGGTCTAAAAGTTACTACAAAATCAAACTCTGCAAAAAAGAGCATCCATCGCAATTGCCTAGGTGTAAGAAGTCTTGCTGAACTCATGAATTGCAAATTGCGATGATCTGTGAAAACAGTTATCGTATGTCTTGCCCCTTTCAAATAGTGACGCCACTCTATAAAAGCGTCTCGTATTGCTAGTAATTCTTTTTCAGCAATGACATAATTTTGTTCACTATCGTTTAATTTGTGGGACATGTACGCTACGGGATGTAGTTGTCCAGTAGCGGGATTTCTTTGAGAAAGTACTGCTCCTATAGCAATATCAGATGCGTCCGCTTCTACGATGAATGGTTGTTCCATGTTTGGATGTCTCAGATACAGGAGCTGAAGTAAAAGCCGTTTTAAGAGTGGTAAAGGCTGTGTCGGCTTCTTTTGACCAGTGAAACATCTCTTTTTTTCTGTTAACAGTTTTGTGATAGGTGCCACAGTATTGGAAAATTGGTCAATAAACCTTCGGTAAAAATTGGCGAAACCAAGGAAACATTGTACATCTTTTACTGAAGTAGGTGTAGGCCAGTCTGTTACTGCTTTAATTTTCCGTTCCGCCATTTGCATTCCCAAAGGAGATAGCGTTACACCTAAAAATTCAACAGTGGTGACATGGAACTCACACTTAGTTATTTTACAATAGAGGTGATTCTTCCGTAGAGCTAACAGAATTGTCTTTACATGTTGCTCATGTTCTGACACACTATTGGAATAAATGAGTATATCATCTATATAGACGATTACAAATAAGTCCAGATAGTCTCTTAGAACGTCGTTTAAAAAGAATTGAAATGCGAGAGGCGCATTACAGAGTCCGAATGGCATCACAGTGAATTCATATAAGCCATATCTGGTCTTAAAAGCAGTCTTCCATTCGTCGCCAGAACGGATGCGCACCAAATGTTATGCTCCTCGTAGATCTAATTTTGTATAGCTTACAGCTCGTTTTAACTTGATCCAGAAGAACTGGAATCAGAGGTAAGGGGTATCTATTTTTGACAGTGATCTTATTCAATGCCCTGTAATCTATGCAAGCCCTCAGATCACCATTTGCTTTTGGAATAAAAAAAAGTGGCGACGCTGCAGGGGATTTAGAGTGTAGGATGAATCCGTTAGCTAAGTAACGATCCAGGTATTCTCTCAGATACTGATTCTCCTGCTCGGTGAGAGCATAAATCCGACAACTTGGGACGATGGAGCCTGGTACTAGATCAATTTGACAGTCATACTGTCGATGAGGCGGTGATCCAAACGAAGTGTTAAGTTAATGAGATCAGAGCAATTAGTGGGTTGTGGATCGATCTGCGCCAAAACATCTTTCAAGTCATCTTTTAGTCCCTGATAAAATAGTGCTGACCGTTTCTCTTCAGGCCATGCTGTTTCTGCGACTAATCTGTTAAATTGTGATAAATAGACAACCAAATCTTTGTTTCCTTGCTTTAACTCTAACAGTTCTCGATCTGCTGAAAGAGTCACGGCTCTCCTGTCAAAAACGTTTTCAAATTCTTGTACAAAGAGTTTCCAGTTATATAACAATGGGCTGTCTTTTCGAACCAATGGAATTGCCCAGGTAGCAGCGTCTCCGGACAAATATGAGATTAAAAATGCTATCCTGGATTGAGGATCAGGGAACGCGCTTGGTCTACAAGTGAAATGTAACTCCTACTTGAGTAAGAAATATTTGAACCTTATTTGAATCCCCAGAAAAACGCTCTGGAGCGGCTAATGGTATCGGAGTAGGAACGGTTACAGCTATGTTCGTAGGTGTAGAATCTGGAGGGAGCGGAATTTTGTTCCAAACCCCCGCAAAGGAGTTTGCTCACTAACTCCTACCTTAGTTTGTAGCTGAGCTACCTTATCAGCCAAAGCGGCAGTTGCGTTTTTGGATTCAACCATATCTCTTTGCATTTGAGTGATTACTTTCAACAGGTCGTCTAAAGTGGCCATGATAAAGCCCTCGTACAGACCAGGAGGAATTAAATTCGTGGGCTCACTATTCTGTCAGGGCGCCACTTCCTCGGAGTCTGTACGTTGCTCTATGAGCCCACCTCTCGGTACCTCCAATTCAGGATGCTATTACAGCACTGAAAGTTAGAGTGACCAAGTGGGGGAAGGGTTTGAGGAAAGGAACAGCTGGGAAGGAGACCTGTAAAACAAACAGATAAACATACAAACAATAACAATTAGCATATATAATTCTCAGATGCTAGACTCTGCTATGCGGAGTCTTAGTGCTAAAGAGTCTCATATGACTTTATCACGAGCCCGTGATACCAGTTATACAGGAAAGACACTTCCAAGGAATGTGTTACTAATCACACTTTCTTAACAGTAATAGTTCAATAATGTTCAGTAGCATATGCTCATAATTATGACACAGTATACAAATGAGCCCCTGTGCGAGCTTGCTTGAGCGCTTGAAAAATCAACATACCAAAAGACCACCAAAGGGCTAATCCGAGCGTTCCACATACACTATGCCAAATGGAGCCCAGAGCACTAGTCCCTATGTTCACCAACTCAATATGCAAATGAGCCCAGAGCTCTAGATTGTAATCGCTGGTCCCTAATGCTCAACAACACAATGTTCAAATGAGTTCCAAAGCGCACGATCAAAAGTGTGAGTGCAATCATACAATAGTCAAAATGAGTTCCAGAGCGCACAATCGTATGCTTGCCAAATATCAGCATGCAAAATGAGCTCCAAAGCGCACGATCAGTGTGCTTGCCAAATACAGAAGTCAGCAAATAAGCTCCAAAGCACAATCGGATCCCAACAATGTTCAAAATGAGTATCACAAATAAAGAGCAGAAATGAAGATTACTCTGTTGCCTTCAAAACAACAGAGACTTACCTGAAGGCCCAAGATAAAATGGAATGAACTCATGAGTCTGCAGAGGAGACCAGAGGCTGCTTCCACTGGCAGGATTCCAGAATAGTGGGCAACGCCCAATGGGGTGTGTCTCCTTTTATAGGCAGACCACACCCATAGGCAGCCAGACCCACAGTGACCACTGTGTGGGGATTCTAGGACACGACCACACCCATGGGCAGACCACACCCAAAGTGACTGCTGTGTGGGGATTCTGGGATATGTAGTCCCCTATAGCTACATCCAGCAGAAAGAAAAGGAGAACATATAAAGGAAAATGGACAATGAAAGGAAAATACAAGGAAAACATATTGCAGTGCTCAATGTACACTTGCAGAACACCGCAGCCACCATCTAGCAACAGGAAAATGTAGTTTCCCACATCGTACCACAGTGGGGGCGGGCCCTAGAATGCACGCCACAGAGGCGACGCTAACAGTACTCCCCCTCCCAAGCGCGTTCTAGGGCCCGGCTTTGAAGGATGGAGAAGATGAAAGCGTCGAAGAAGACGAGGTGCATGCACATCCCGAGCAGGCACCCAGGAGTCATTTTCCGGACCGTAACCTTTCCAGGATACCAAATACCACACAGAGTTGTTCCGTCGTGTAGCGTCTAGAATGGTCTTCACCTCATACTCCCGGTCTCCGCGAACCAACAGCGGGGAAGGACAAGGGCGGCACCGTTGAGGGGCCTTCTTTAACAAGGAAGTGTGAAATACAGGATGAATACGCAAAGTGTGAGGTAAGGCCAACTTTAAGTGACCGGATTCACCTGTTTAATCACACGATAAGGGCCTATAAACTTAGGATGGAACATGTGCTTATGTTTGAAGGCGATATGTTTGGTGGAGAGCCACACCTTCTCACCTGGTTGATATATTGGACCAAGACAATGACGTTTGTCATATTGTTGTTTATAGCGTTGTCTTGGCTTTCTCCAGATGGCTATATATTTGCGATTGAGTCCGCTGAACGTCTTGCAACGTAGTTTGTACGGCAGGAGTACTGTCCATTGTAGTAGGTATGGTGATTGGCAAGGTATGTGGATGATGACCATATAGACCAAAAAAAGAGTAGTACCTGTGGATGAATGATAAGCAGTTATTATAGGCTAACTCCGCTAACCAAAGAAGATTCACCCAAGAGTTGACTGCTTCATCAGCATAGCAACGGAGATATTGTTTTAGCGTCTGATTCAAGCGCTCCGTCTGACCATCAGTTTGTGGGTGATGACTCGTGGACAATGTGGATGAAACATTAACTGGTTAACTGCTTAGAACGTTCCGCGCCAGTGCGGAACGTTCTATTAAGCGGGCGGGGCCGCATCGGCCAACGGACGTGCGCAGCACTACCGAGGTAGTGCTCGCGGCGGCCGTTGGCCGACAGAAGCACTTAACGGGTTAAGTGCCTTACACCATGTCTGCCAAAATTGGGAGGTGAATTGCGACCCCCTATCTGAAAGGATGATTTTTGGAAGGCCGTGTAAACGTACCACATGTTGCAACAGAAGGGTCGCTAATTGGCTAGACGTAGGTAAACCTGTACAAGCAATGAAATGCGCGTATTTTGTTAGACTATCCACTACAACCAGAATGACTGTGCAACGTTGCACCATTGGTAGACCAACAATGAAATCAAGAGTGATATGTTCCCATGGTTTCATAGGAGTCTGAAGTGGTTGCAATAATCCTCTAGGTCTTGAGTGATCCGCTTTATTTCTAGCACATGTATCACAGGCAGTCACCATAGTTCGGATGTCCTTGCCAAGAGTTGGCCACCAAAAGTATCTCTTTACCAACTGCACAGTTTTTGGAACTCCAGGGTGTCCGGCTACAGGATTATCATGCAACCATTGAAAAACCTTTTTCTGTAAATTTAGGGTGGGAATGTATAAACAATCTTCATGTAAAGGTAATCCCTGTTTGATTGCACGCTTGGGGTTATCCTTGAGCCATTGTTGCCAATCTGTTACCTTAAAGGCATCTCGAACTTGATCAAAAAATAGTTCTGTTTCTGTCACACAAATCACCTTTGAGGGCGTTATAATGGCTTGAGGAGGTCCTGTATTGGGCACGAGCGAAGAATCTTGTCGTGAAAGAGCATCAGCTTTTCGATTGTCAGATCCAGGTCTAAAAGTTACTACAAAATCAAACTCTGCAAAAAAGAGCATCCATCGCAATTGCCTAGGTGTAAGAAGTCTTGCTGAACTCATGAATTGCAAATTGCGATGATCTGTGAAAACAGTTATCGTATGTCTTGCCCCTTTCAAATAGTGACGCCACTCTATAAAAGCGTCTCGTATTGCTAGTAATTCTTTTTCAGCAATGACATAATTTTGTTCACTATCGTTTAACTTGTGGGACATGTACGCTACGGGATGTAGTTGTCCAGTAGCGGGATTTCTTTGAGAAAGTACTGCTCCTATAGCAATATCAGATGCGTCCGCTTCTACGATGAATGGTTGTTCCATGTTTGGATGTCTCAGATACAGGAGCTGAAGTAAAAGCCGTTTTAAGAGTGGTAAAGGCTGTGTCGGCTTCTTTTGACCAGTGAAACACCTCTTTTTTTTTAACAGTTTGTGATAGGTGCCACAGTATTGGAAAATTGGTTGATAAACCTTCGGTAAAAATTGGCGAAACCAAGGAAACATTGTACATCTTTTACTGAAGTAGGTGTAGGCCAGTCTGTTACTGCTTTAATTTTCCGTTCCGCCATTTGCATTCCCAAAGGAGATAGCGTTACACCTAAAAATTCAACAGTGGTGACATGGAACTCACACTTAGTTATTTTACAATAGAGGTGATTCTTCCGTAGAGCTAACAGAATTGTCTTTACATGTTGCTCATGTTCTGACACACTATTGGAATAAATGAGTATATCATCTATATAGACGATTACAAATAAGTCCAGATAGTCTCTTAGAACGTCGTTTAAAAAGAATTGAAATGCGAGAGGCGCATTACAGAGTCCGAATGGCATCACAGTGAATTCATATAAGCCATATCTGGTCTTAAAAGCAGTCTTCCATTCGTCGCCAGAACGGATGCGCACCAAATGTTATGCTCCTCGTAGATCTAATTTTGTATAGCTTACAGCTCGTTTTAACTTGATCCAGAAGAACTGGAATCAGAGGTAAGGGGTATCTATTTTTGACAGTGATCTTATTCAATGCCCTGTAATCCATGCAAGCCCTCAGATCACCATTTGCTTTTGGAATAAAAAAAAGTGGCGACGCTGCAGGGGATTTAGAGGGTAGGATGAATCCGTTAGCTAAGTAACGATCAAGGTATTCTCTCAAATACTGATTCTCCTGCTCGGTGAGAGCATAAATCCGACAACTTGGGACGATGGAGCCTGGTACTAGATCAATTTGACAGTCATACTGTCGATGAGGCGGTGATCCAAACGAAGTGTTAAGTTAATGAGATCAGAGCAATTAGTGGGTTGTGGATCGATCTGCGCCAAAACATCTTTCAAGTCATCTTTTAGTCCCTGATAAAATAGTGCTGACCGTTTCTCTTCAGGCCATGCTGTTTCTGCGACTAATCTGTTAAATTGTGATAAATAGACAACCAAATCTTTGTTTCCTTGCTTTAACTCTAACAGTTCTCGATCTGCTGAAAGAGTCACGGCTCTCCTGTCAAAAACGTTTTCAAATTCTTGTACAAAGAGTTTCCAGTTATATAACAATGGGCTGTCTTTTCGAACCAATGGAATTGCCCAGGTAGCAGCGTCTCCGGACAAATATGAGATTAAAAATGCTATCCTGGATTGAGGATCAGGGAACGCGCTTGGTCTACAAGTGAAATGTAACTCTACTTGAGTAAGAAATATTTGAACCTTATTTGAATCCCCAGAAAACGCTCTGGAGCGGCTAATGGTATCGGAGTAGGAACGGTTACAGCTATGTTCGTAGGTGTAGAATCTGGAGGGGAGCGGAATTTTGTTCCAAACTCCCGCAAAGGAGTTTGCTCACTAACTCCTACCTTAGTTTGTAGCTGAGCTACCTTATCAGCCAAAGCGGCAGTTGCGTTTTTGGATTCAACCATATCTCTTTGCATTTGAGTGATTACTTTCAACAGGTCGTCTAAAGTGGCCATGATAAAGCCTCGTACAGACCAGGAGGAATTAAATTCGTGGGCTCACTATTCTGTCAGAGCGCCACTTCCTCGGAGTCTGCACGTTGCTCTATGGGCCCACCTCTCGGTACCTCCAATTCAGGATGCTATTACAGCACTGAAAGTTAAAGTGACCAAGTGGGGGAAGGGTTTGAGGAAGGGAACAGCTGGGAGGGAGACCTGTAAAACAAACAGATAAACATACAAACAATAACAATCAGTATAAATAATTCTCAGGTACCAGACTCTGCTACGCGGAGTCTTATTGCTAATGAGTCTCTACTTTATCACGGGCCCGTGATACAAGTTATACAGAAAATACACTTCCAAGGAATGTGTTACAATCACACCTTCCTAACAGTAAAGTTCAATAATATAACAGAGCATATACTCATAATTATGACACAGTACACAAATGAGCCCCTGTGCGAGCTTGCCCAGCGCTTGAAAAATCAACATACCAAAAGCACCAAAGGGCTAATCCGAAAGTTCCACATACACTATGCCAAATGGACCCAGAGCACTAGTCCCTATGTTCACCAACTCAATATGCAAAAATGAGCCAGAGCTCTAAATCGTAATTGCTGGACCCTAATGCTTGACAACACAATGTTTTAATGAATTCCAAAACGCGCAATCAAAAGTGTGAGTGTAATCATACAATAGTCAAAATAAACTCCAGAGCGCACTGTTGTATGCTTGCCAAAATGTCGTTTGCAAAATGAGCCCCAAAGCGCACGATAGTGTGCTGCCAAACACTGAAGGCAGCAAATGAGCTCCAAAGCGCACCGAATCCCAACAAGGAAATGAAGTTACTCTGTTGCCTTCAAACAACAGAGGCTTATCTGCGAGGCTCAAAGTAAATTGGAGATGAACTCATGAGTCAGCAGAAGAAAGAGAGGCTGCTTCCACACAGGATCTAGAATAGTGAGCCACGCCCAATGGGTGTGGCTCCTTTATAGGCAGACCACACCCATAGGCAACCACACCCAAAGTGACTGCTGTGTGGGGATTCTGGGATATGACCACACCCATGGGCAACCACACCCAAAGTGACTGCTTGTGGTGGGGATTTTGGGATATGTAGTCCCCTATAGTTACATCCAGCAGGGAAAAAGGAGAACATATAAAGGAAAATGAACATTGAAAGGAAAATACAAAGAAAACATATTGCAGTGCTTAATGTACCATTTACAGGACACCGCAGCCACCATTTAGCAACAGGAAAATGTAGTTTCCCACATCGTACCACAGTGGGGGGCGGGCCTAGAATGCGC